>PVJS01002835.1:0-80645 GCA_004027185.1 Glis glis
CTCTCTCTCTACCTAGTGAGGCCCTCCGCAACTTTGTGAGACCCGGTTTCAAAATAAAGTATAAAAAAATTGGGCCGGGGGTGTAGCGCGGAGGTAGAACGCCCCTGGGTTCAATCCCCGGTACCGCAAAAAAAAAAGAAAAAAAAAACAAAAACAAAAAAACTGGGGCTCAAAGAGTTCAAGTATCTTGCATAAGTCACAGACCTAGTAAATTGTAGAGCTGGGAGCTGTTTCCAGGACTGTAAGAACCCAGTTCCGTGCTAATTTTCCCCACATCCTATAGCAGAGAGAGGCTATGTTTACTCGAAATTGTTCTGAGCTTACAGACTTGCACAGAGGTAGCCCTCTGAGTTTGCTGGAATTACCAGCCTGAAGACTGGGCCCCAGGTGGGCAATCAGCCAATATGTCAGAGTTGCCTGGGAAGTCACATTGGCTGGGATGGACTCCAGCCACAGAGAGGGCACTGAGCATCCCTACTAGGGAGCAGAGTTGGGGGCCGCATCTAGGACTCTGTTATCAAAAGCAGTGCCGGAGTCCCTGCATATGGGCGGAGATAGAGTAATCACACACATCCGCATGTCCACAGGGACAGAGAAATCCTCCTCCTGAGCTGAGCTTGGGTCAGTGAACAGTGTCCACGCCAAGGGAGTTGGAAAGGAAAGGAGCATCATGACGGCCCTATTTGGGGAAGTCATATTTGGGATGGCATAGGGCTGTCAATGGGCCATGGAAGCTAATAAGCTGACAAAGTATCTGAAAACACCCCTGGTGGATGCAGCAATGCTGAGCGTAACCAGATGCTGTGGTTTGGATGTAGTTTATTCGCTAAGGGTCTATGTGTTGGAAGCTTGGTCTTCAAATGTGGAGATGTCGGGAGGTGAGACTTTTAAGAGGTGAGACCTCATGGGAAGTCCTAAGGTCAGTTGGGGTCATGCGCTCAATAGGGATTATGATATTTCTCTTTGGGACTTTGGTTAGTTCTTGCAAGAGGATTGTTATAAAAGTCTGTGCCTGGCCCCACCCACTCTCTCTTTTGCTTCCTGTATGGTGATATGATCTTTTGTTCACACACAAAGACTATACCAGGATGTAATACACCAGAGCCGAGCCAATGCCAGTGACACACCCCTGAACCTCAAAAAGAGTAAGCTAAACAAACTTCTGTTCTTCATAAAGTTAATCTGCCTTGGGTATTTTGTTATAGTACCGCAAAGCTGACTACTGCACCAGGCTCTTGTGGCTGCCTCAAGCTGCTAATGACACACAGAAGACAAGACCAAGAAGGCGAACATCCAAGATCTAACTGGTGAGAATGGGTTTCAGGGGAGACAGAAAGGCAGCTGTGGAATACTTCTGTATTCCCAAAACTCCGAGAACATTTGGTAAACTGAATTTGTATAAAAGATGTGCTATCCCAAGATCTAAGTAATAAGAAAATAGCATATCAATGGGAACGTAGTCTGGATCTTCTTTCTTACTTTTTTTTAAGTTATAGAAAAGTATATGTAAGTAAAAGTCATTTGGAAATGTAAAGTGATGGAAAGAAGACCCCCCAAAAAAATATCCAAGCTGGGGATTAGTTCAGAGGTAGAGCACCTGCCTGGCAGGTGCAAGAAGGCATCCTAGCCGGGCGTGGTGGTGCACGCCTGTAATCCCCGTACTAGGGAGGCTGAGACAGGAGGATTTCAGGTTTGAGGCCAGCCTCAGCAACCTAGGAAGACTCTCAGCAACCTAATGAGACCTTATTTCAAAATAAAAATAAGTAAATAAAAACAGGGCTGGGGGTGTAGCTTGGAGGTAGAATGTCCCTGGGTTCAATCCCCAGTAACACACACACACACACACACACACACACACACACACACACACACGGCATTCCAGCACTGAAAAAGCAAAATCTTCAAAGTTTCCCAATCAAAAATTTTCCTCCCAGAGATTAGCACCATGTTCCACTTTGCAATATTGCAGTGGGACAATGAGTGCAGCACAGGGTGGGTTTAGAGGAAAACCTAATGATCTCCATGCTTATTCTTCAAAGGACAGGATCTGCCCAATTTCTGTGGGTCGTGCTTTGGGTCTCTCACACTTGCCTGGACTTAATTCTCTGGAACTCATTTGTAATATCAGCCTGAACCACTCCAAGTCTTACCACTTCTTCTGGTCTCTCTCTCTAGGACCTGTGCTGTTGTGACACAGTCAAACATGCGGTGGGCTCCAGGGAGCCGACCCTCGCTCACCTTTGCCATGGTCCCTCCCCCTGCAACACAACCCTCTCACCAGCCTGCCTTTGTGGAACAGGCCTTCTGCACCACTGTCTTTCTGGAATTTTTCCAAGTCTCTCAGATCTTTCTAGAAGTTGGGTAACCAGACTTACAAGCAGTGTCTTAGGAACAGACAAGCCATGGCTTGAAAGTAAGGGTCAGAGAGCCCTATGCTGTGCCTGGCTGAGCCATAGCTCTCTGCAGGAGACAATCCTAAAACCAGAATATTTACACCATTGTCCCTTTTCAGAGGGGAGGCCATGATTTTTTGTTTGTTTCTGTTTTTGGTACTGGGGATTGAATCCAGGGGCATTTTACCTCCAAGCTACATCCCCAGCCCTTTCTAAAAAAGTTTTATTTTAGCTGGGCGTGGTGGCGCATGCTTGTAATCCCAGTACTTGGGAGGCTGACAAGAGGATCGCAGGTTTGCAGCCAGCCTCAGCTACTTAGTGAGGCCTCCACAACTTAGTGAGACCCTGCTTCAAAATAAAGAATAAAAAATAGGGCTGGGGATGTAGCTCGGAGGTAGAATGCCCCTGGGTTCAATCCCCAGTATCACACACACAAAAAAGTTTTATTTTGAAACAGGGTCTCACTAAGTTGCTAAAGGTCTCACTAAGTTGTTGAGGCTGGTCTCGAATCTGCAATCTTCCTATTTTAGCCACCCAAGTTCTGGGATTATAGGTGTGCACCACCATGCCCAGCTAGCCCTGATGTATTTAAAGGACCCTAAAAGGAAACTAAAGAATCTTTTCAGCTGGGCATGGTGGCACACACCTGTAATTCCAGTACTTGGGAAGCCAAGACAGGAGGATCACAAGTTTGAGGACAGCCTCAGCAACTTAGACCCTGTTTCTTTTTCTTTTTTTTTTAACATACTTTTATTGGTGCATCATAGTCTGACATTATAATGAAATTCAGAGTGATAGTGACATACGTGCACACAGCATTCCCCTTCCTCATACGTGATATTGAGATTGGCATTAATAATTGATAATTTCATATAGGCACATAACGTCAGTGGAAGTGTTTCCATCATTAATTCTCCCCTCCCCCTCGCCACCACCCCAGACTCCCTTGCTTGCTCCACTGGGGGTTTCTCCTCTATTATCTAAAGTCCCTCTTGTATTCTGATTTCTCCCTAGCTTCCACATGTGAGAAAAATATATGACCCCTTCACTTTCTGTGACTGGCTAATTTCATTTAACATTATGTTCTCCAGGTTCATCCATTTTCCTGCAAATAATGTAATTTTGTTCTTCTTTATTGCTGAGTAGAGACCTATTGTGTGTACATCCCATAATTTTGTGATCATTCATCTGTTGATGACACCTAGGCTGGTTCCATGATTTGGCTATTATGATAGACCCTGTTTCAAATAAAATAAATAAAAGGATTGGGGGTATAGCTCAGAGGTAGAATTCTCCTGAGTTCAGTCCCCAGTATTCCCCTCCAAAGGAATCTTTTCAAAGACCTAGGAAATCATAGTGTAAAGGGGTTGAATTCTGTCCAAATTCATGTTGAAGCTGGGCATAGTAGCATATGCTCCTGGAATCTCAGTTACTTGGGAAGTTGAGGCGAGAGGATCTCTTGAGCCCAGGAATTTGGGGCTGCCTGGGCAACACAGTGAAACCCCATTTCAAACAAAACAAAACAAAAAATTTGTATGTCGAAGTCCTAATCCCCAGTACCTCCAGCCTACCCAACACATGGACACAGCAGTGACTTCATTTGGAAGTAGTCTTTGCAGATGTAAGTAAAGATGAAGTCATACTGGAGCAAGATGGGCCTTTAATCCAATATGACCTGTGTCCTTATAAGAAGAGGAGATGCCCACAGAGACAGACATGCACACAGAGGAGACACAAACACACTGAGGAAGACAGCCACGTGACAATGGGGGCAGAGAGTGGAGTGACGTAGCCACAAGCCAAGAAGTGCAAGCTGGTAACCAGCAGAAGCCAGGAGACGGTGCAGCCGCTGGCCGGCACCTCAGTTTTGGACCTCTGGCCTCCCAAACCGTAAGAGAATACATTTCAGTTATTTAAGTCATCAGTTTGTTATAGCAACCCAAGCAAACTAATCCAGAGTGAATACAATGCATCCCACAAATAGTGAGGGGTGTAGAGTGAAGCATGGGACCCAAAGCATTTGGCAGTAAACTTTATGACTGGGATCACAAGGCTCTAAAAGATTAAAAGTTTAAACTGCACAGATAGTTTGTACATCCCCCCACGTATATACTCTGGTTATTAAAAATAGCAGTACAGTCTTACTTTTCCTGAATAAAGTTAGATCAATTACAGATTGACATTACAGCGCTTTGTAAGGGGTGATTGTTTCCTACCTCCAACTCAGAGTCTAAATGTTGGTAGGCTCAGTATCATGACCCCACCTCAACCCAAAGCCCTTGGAAGGAAAATGCCAGTCTCACAGTAAAATGACACAGCTGTTGAGCAGAAATAAACTGCACACAGTTAATAGTTAATTAAGGCTTATCTCCTGGCAGCTATGAATCAAGAACAGGACCACTTGGGAAAATAATAAAACGGCACTCAATCCTGCTTCCTAAAGGTTCTATCAAGAGAACCCTATCTCAGCTTTTCATAGGACTGGTCAATAAGTTCCAATCTGGTGTTCATAGTGGAAATTTGGGGTATACCCTCAAATCACTAAGTTGTATCCGAAGCAATGTAGAGCCTTAGGAAGCCATATGCTCCTCTGGTCCAAGCATCATTTGCAGTCCCGCCTATGGAGAGAGCACTGCTGGCGAGACAGGTGGCTGTTTTTCTAAACCCTAGGGTGCTCTGTTGCTTTGCATGAAATGAAAAGTAGCAAAGCCACATTGGCTTATAAATAATCATTCGTAATAAAACTTTGTTCAATTGTGACATATTGAGGCATGATGGCATTTGCCAGCTTTTTTTTTTGTGGTACCGGGGATTGAACGCAGGGGTATTCTACCTCCGCGCTACGCCCCCGGCCCCATTTTTTTATGCTTTATTTTGAAACCGGGTCTCACGAAGTTGCGGAGGGCCTCACTAAGGAGAGAGAGAGAGAGAGAGCAAGAGAGAGAGAGAGAACGAGAGCTGAGGCTGGCCGCGAACCCGGATCCTCCGGTCTCCGCCTCCCAAAGTACTGGGATTACAAGCGTGCGCCACCACACCCGGCCCGCATTTGCCAGCTTTTAAAAACAATCAGAATATCAGAGTGCTGGAGCTACAAGGGATGCTGAGGGTTGTTATCCAGTCTGCCTGTACTCCCTTCCACCCCCCTCTCAGATAGTCAGAACCTCAGGCTGAAAACATACCGCGCAAATGAAGCAGGTGTCATGCCAGGTATGCCCCAGGGCTTCAATAAACTTGTCACCGGCCTCTACAGGGAAATCGCAGCCATGACACTTGGTGCTGAACAGATTGATGTAGTCTGAAATAAAAGGCAGAATGAGGACCAGGCGTCCAGGCAGGCAGGAAAGAGTAGTCTGGCCACATTGGCCCAAGGCCAACAACCCCCCAGAGCAGTGGGCTGGGGGAAGTGGGTGACACCTAATGGGGTTGGTCATCTCAGACAAAATACTCAGTGACATGACAGATTTTTTTTTCCTTTTCCAATAATTTGCCACTGATATGAAGATCGTGTTTAGTCACCACCTTGTGTTGGTTTGATCTACAAACATTTTTGGGAATCATCATCAACTTCTTGCGGGGTGATTGTATCCTTTGCCTCTGTTACCTCTGATAGCCCAGACAGAGCAATCCCAGTGCTGAAAGAAAATCCACATTTCCCAATATTTGTTTTGGAAGAATGAGAGATTTTGGAAGAAAGAAAGATTTTTTTTTTGGTGGTACTGGGGGGATTGAACCCAGAGGGTTCTGCCTCTGAGTGACACCCCCAGCCTTACTTTTTTATTTTGAAACAGGGTCTCCCTAAGTTACTGCACACTGGCCTTGATCAAACCAGTGATCCTCCTGTCTCAGCCCCCCCAAGTGTTGGTATTACAGGCAAGGTCCTTAAGATTACTAAGATATTATTATTAAGATTATTAAAGTATTACAGTGCCTGGTCCTTAAGATTTTTAAGAATTATATGATGTTCAGCAAGACATGGTAGGCACACTTGTAATGGAAAGCTGAGACAGGAAAATCTTAAGTTTGAGGCCATCCTGGGCAACTTAGCGAGACACTTTCTCAAAATAGAAATAAAAAAGGCTGGAGATGTAGCTCATTGAGCCCAGAGTGCTTCTGGATTCAATCCCCAGTACTGGGGTGGCGGGGAGGGTTCTTTGCTTGACCATTCTTCCATCATTGGACATTCATGTTGACAACACTAGTATAAAAATATTTGAGCTATTTGACTGGAATACATACTCCTCCCTCCACCCCCAGCAATGGAGGTAACACTCTAAATATTATTTGTATGATGCTCTGCAGCTTCCTAAACTGAGGCACAATGAGGTCCTATGTTCCTCCTCCACAGTGGCTGTCCTCTCTGAGCCACAGGGGCAGCAGTTCTACTGCACTGACTGTAGAATACTTCTAGAGTCATTTAGAAAAGCACAATCCCCTTTGTGAAGCCTTCATCACCCCCCGCCCCAGAAATGTGCTTGTGTCTCCACAGCTCTACCATAGTGGCTTTTTCTTGTAGCAACTTCCTGTTCATCTCCTTGTGGACAGTATGTCTGTTTATTGTTTTAGGCTGCATACTGAGAGGCAGTGCACCATGGGGGTTACAAACTTGGAGTCTGAAGAAAGAAAGAGCTGGGTTCAGATAGCAGCTCTGCTAAGGAATTGTTTAAGCCTGGGGCAAGTTGCCTAGCTTCTCAGACCCTCAACTTTCTCATCTATATAATGGGAATAATTATAGCACCAAACTCATGGGGCTGTTGAACAGATTAAATAAGATAATGTATGTGAAGTATTTGGCATGGACACTGAAAAACAGCTTGGCTCTTATTCTGGATATCTTCATAAATGATGAAAGGAGGGAAGAGAGCCATGCTTTGTGTGCCCATAGCGTTTCTTGTGTACATCTTATGGCAGATCTGTGAAGAGGTAATATCCCTGTTTTAAGGAGGAGGAAACAGACCGGAAGGTTCCATTACACCAGTTGTAACCAGCAGCATGAGACCTGCTGGACTCCAAAGTTCATCCTCCTTCCCTGACTTCATTCTGTCTCCAGCTCCTTATCTACTTGCCATTGAGCTTTGATAAATTTTACTTATCTCCTGCATATTTTTTCCAACCTGTGACTTCCCCTTTTGTGCTTAATGATACTTGTCGTACAAATGCTCATGTATATCCCAGTTTACCAATCTCATCTCTGACAGAATACGTAATGTCTTCAACAGTCAGAAATTTATTGCCTCACCTGAGCTAAGCAAACATTGTTCTGCTTTCTTTGGAAAGTTACAGCAGCTTCAGGGTCACTCTGTGCCCAGTAGAGCTTACTAGTGTGGGGTATTGGCTGACATATCTCCACTTGGGGCCAAGCCCTGTAGCCCACTTCTGACTTCTTTCTCATCACTCCCTGTCAGTCTCCAGGTGTTCTGGTCTCTATCGTGTACCTCCATGCCTCTGTATTAAAGTGGTCCTGGAGTTGGAAACCTTCTTCACATTCTCTACCCTAATCTCTGTAATCTTTAGGGTCAAGCCTTTTTACTGGGAAGTCCTCATGCCCCACCTCAACCAAGAAAGATGAGATGACCTTTCTGAAGCTTTCCCTCCTTCATCCATCCATTCATCCATCTATCCTTTCATCCATCCATCCATCCCCCATCCATCCATCCATCCATCCATCCATTATCCATCCATCCATCCATCCCCCATCCATCCATCCATCCATCCATCCCCCATCCATCCATCCATCCATCCATTATCCATCCATCCATCCATCCATCACCCATCCATCCATGAATCCATTCATCCATCCACCCATCCTTCTTGAGTGTCCATGTACATGCAGCATATCACATGATGATGAATTTGCTCAAGGTTTTCAAGTGCAGAGATCTGCCATCCTTGACTCTATGCTTGGTGCCTCTCACAGGGACTGGTATGGAGTACATGTTCAATATACTTTTTTTCCTGGTATTGGGAATTGAACCCAGGGGCACTTATCAGTGATAACTGAGCTACACCCCCAGCCATATATATATTGAAGACTGGGTCTCCCTAAATTGCCCAGGCTGGGCTCAAACTTGCAATTCTCTCCCGAGTTGCTAGACATGTACCACCACACCTAGCTCAATCTACATTTGACAGATAAATGATGAACAGAAAACAAAGACCTTATTCAATCAACCTTATTAAATAGTGATTCCTTCTCCTGTTGGTTTTTCCACAGATTAAGGTCTTACAACAGCTTGGACCTATTTCTGGAATATCTAGTCTTACCTACTGATCGATTTTTCTATTTTAAACTTGATTTTGTAATGATGTGGAGAATCGCCACTTTGTTTGAAAATTTGATAGTACAAGTCTAACCCTAATACATTTTTTAAGAGTTGATATTTTTCCTCATTTATTATACATAAGGAGAATGCCACTGGTCCTGAATTAAGTCTGTGCATGCCTGGGGCTTTCCCATCAGGAGCATAATCTAGCTCCTCATTTATTTATTTCTCCCTTTAGGTGGTCATGATTTCCTTTGATTATCTCTCTTATGTTCCCATTTGAATTAATACCCTTGCATTTAATGGATTTTATTGCCATTGTAAAAGGATTTCCATCCATCATATCACAGATGCTCTGTGTTGAAAAAGGGCTTAGTCTTTTTCCCGAGCAATGGTTCTCAAACATTACAATCACCTGGAGAGTTTGGTAAAACACGGATCACCAAACTCCACACCCCCAGTTTCTGATTCACAGGTCTGGGGTGGGGCCCAAAGATTTGCATTTTTTTTCTTTTTCAATTTGTCTATTGGGGATTGAGCCCAGGGGGTTTTACCACTGAGCTACACCTCCAGCACTAATTAATTTTATTTATTATTTGGTACTGGGGATTGAATCCAGGGGCATTCTACCTCCAAGCTGCATGCCTAGCCCTTTTTATTTTTTATTTGGAAATAGGGTGTCACTAAGTTGCTGAGGCTGGCTTCGAACGGTGATCCTCTTGCCTCAGCCTCCCAAGTACCAGGATTACAGATGTGCACCACCACGACCAGCAAAAATGTGCTTTTCTAACAAGTTCTCAGATGATGTTGATGCCACTGGTCTTGGGACCACACTTTGAGAAACAGTTCTGATTCCCAAACCTAACTGAAGAGCAGAGTAGCCTGGATGGGGTGGGGCACCCCATGAGATTCTGCTTCTGTAGGTCTCAGGTTTGTCTTCTCTCTAGTTTTTAAAGCTCCCCAGGCACTTGTGATGCCCGGCCAGGCTCAGCAACTGCTCAGGTGCAGATTCCAATGTGAGGCCTCGACTTTCCGACCTGGCTCCCTGGCTTCTTGGATAAAAGTGTCAGCTCATTCTTACAGCCAACAGAAGTCTTTTTGAGTCTAGACCCTATCATTACGTTTTGCAAATTTTTTTTTTTTTTTAGTACCGGGGATTGAACGCAGGGGTGTTCTACCTCTGCGCTACACCCCCGGCCTTATTTTTTATACTTTATTTTGAAACTGGGTCTCATGAAGTTGCGGAGGGCCTCACTAAGGAGAGAGAGAGAGAGACAGGGAGAGAAAGAGCAAGAGAGCTGAGGCTGGCCGCAAACCCGGATCCTCCGGTCTCCACCTCCCAAAGTACTGGGATTACAAGCGTGCGCCACCATGCCCGGCTAGTCTGCAAATTTGACAGGACTCCTTTCTGTGTTTTCTTCTAAGTTGTTGATAAAAATAAGAACAAGAGGGCTGGGGATGTAGCTCGGTGGTAGAGCACTTAACTGGCAGGCGGGAGGACCTGGGTTTCATCACCAGCACAGCAAAAGAACAAAAAAAAAGTTGGGTGTGGTGGCGCACCCTTGTAATTCCAGTAATTCGGAGGCTGAAACAGGAAGATTGCAGGCTCACGGCCAGCCTCAGCTACTTAGTGAGGCCCTCCGCAACTTAGTGAGACCCTGTTTCAAAATAAAGAATAAAAAATAGGGCTGGGGTGTAGCTTGGAGGTACAAAAAAAAAAAAAAAGACACCACAATGAGCTATCACTTCACACCAGTTAGGATGGCTACTACCAAAAGGCCAGATGACAAGTGTGGGTGAAGATGTTGCATACTTGGAATGCTTAAGCCCTGTTGGTGGAATTATAAAATGGTGCCTCCTCTATGGAAAACAGCATGAAATTTTCTTAACTATCAAAAACAGAATTTCCATATGATCTAGCCATCCCACTTCTGGGTATACCCAAAAGAATTGAAAGCTAGGTCTTTAAGAGCTATTTTCACACCCATATTCATAGCAGCATTATTCACAATAGTCAAGAGGTAGAAGCAACCCAAGTGTCCATGGACATAGATGACTGAACAAAATAGAATATTATTCAGTCTTAAAAAAGAAGGAACTCTCCTTCCTTTTTTTTTCTTTTTTGTGGTACTGGGGATTGAACCCAGGGGCATTCTACCTCTGAGCTACACCCCCAGCCCTATTTTATTCTTTAGTTTTGAAACAGGGTCTCACTAAGTTGCTGAGGCTGACCGCGAACCTGCGATCCTCCTGTCTCAGCCTCCCAAGTACTGGGATTACAAGTGTGCTCCACTACACCTGGCCCCAGTCCTATTTTTATTTTTATTTTGAAACAGAGTCTTGCTAGGTTGATGAGAGTCTCACTACTTGTTGAGGCTGTCCTCTAACCTGCGATACTCCTGTCTCAGCCTCCCAAGTACTGGGATTACAAGCATATGCCACCACGCCCGGCTTTCTTCTCTCTCTCTCTCTCTCTCTCTCTCTCTCTCTCCTTCCTTCTTTCTTTCTTCTCCTGGGGATTGCACCAAGGGCTATACAAGTGTCATGCTATACAATGCTATACAAGTGTCCTACCACTGAGCTACACTCCCAGCCCTTTTTCAAAATTTAATTTAATTTATTTTTGTACTGGGAATTGAACTCAGGAGCATTCTACCTCCAAGCTATACCCACAGCCCTACTTTATTTTTATTTTGAAACAGGGTTTCGCTAAAGCGAAAGCTGAAGCTGGTCTTGAATCTGCAATCCTCCTGTCTCAACCTCCCAAGTACTGGGATCACAGGCATGTGCCACCCTACCTGGCTCAAAATTTTATTTTATTATTTATTTATTGCTGTACTGGGGATTGAACTCAGAGACATTCTACCTCTGAGCTACACCCCTAGCCCTATTTTTTATTCTTTATTTTGAAACAGGGTCTCACTAAGTTGTGGAGGGCCTCACTAAGTAGCTGAGGCTGGCCGCGAACCTGGATCCTCCTGTCTCAGCCACCCAAGTACTGGGATTACAAGCATGCACTGCCATGCCTGGTCAAAATTTTATTTTAGAACAGAGTCTTACTAAGTTGCCTTGGCTGGCCTTGAACTTGCAATCCTTCTTCCTCAGCCTCCTGAGTAGCTGAGATTACAGGTATAAGCCACCACACCTGGCAAAGGAAGGAAATTCTGACACATAACAGGGATGAACCTTGAGGACATTAGGCTTAGTGAAATAAGCCAGTCACAGAAAGACAAATACTGTATACTTCCACTTATAAGAGGTTCTACACCAATTCATATAGAAAATAGAATGAGCTGAGTGTGGTGGTGCATGCCTGTAATCCCAGTACTTGGGAGGCTGAGACAGGAGAATGGCAGATTTGAGGAAAGCCTCAGCAATCTAGAGAGACTCTCAGCAACCTAGCGAGACCCTGTTTCAAAGCAAAAAATTTAAAAAGGGTCTGTGGGTATAGCTTGGAGTTCAAATGCCTCTGGGTTCAATCCCCAGTAAACACATACACACACACACACACACACACACACACACACACACACACACACACAATGGCAGCTACCAGGAGCTGGGGAGAGGGAGAAAAGGAGCAGTTGTTTAATAGGTATAGAGTCTTAGATTTGCAAGATGAAAAACTTTTGGAGATTGGTTTGACAACAATGTGAATATATTTAACACCACTGATCTGTATACTTAAAATATAAGATGGTAAATTTTATGTTATGAATTTTTACCACAATAAAATAAAGGGATCACAAGGTCAGAACTAAGTACAATGTTCCATAGTATGATACTAGCAAAGTCTCTCTTTCCTCCAGGATGGCCCTGGTGTATGTAATTAATGTGTGTGTGTGTGTGTGTGTGTGTGTGTGTGTGTGTGTGTGCGTGGTGCTGGGGACTGAACCCAGGGCCTCTCACATGCCAAGGCAAGTGTTCTACCACTGAGCTACATCCCCAGCTCCAATGTGCTTTGCCAGTTCTAGGGCCAGTTAATCAACCAGACTTGATTTTACCTAACTGTTGGATCTGCGAGCCTTCCTTTCCTTACCTTGTTCATAAGAACATCAATCATTATTATATCCAACTAACATACTCAATTTCCTGTGAACTTTCTAAAATAAAAATTAGCATTGCCTTGCCTTCAACATTTGAGCAATTTCATTAAGGAAGTGCTTTTTGTTTTCCTTTTTTGTTTTGTTTTGGTGCTAGAACTCTAATCCAGGGCCTTAAGCATTCTAGGTAAGTACCCTACTGCTGAGCTACAAACCCAGCCTAGAAAATGGATTTTAAATTGTGCTCTGTGGAGAGCTAGGGGTCTCCAGGAGTCATTTCAAGGTCCACTCATTTCAAACTCACTTCCTGTGGGCAGGTGCTTTGCTAAGAACTTTGCCTGCATCAGCTTAGTGAGTCTTTATAGCACCCTCTGAAGGAGGTGGTATGGATGAGGAAAAAGACTCACAAGAGGCAAACACCTTGTCTATGGTCACACAGCCTGAAGTGGCCCATCTGGGATTCAAGTCTGGATCTCTAGGGTCAGAAGGGAAGTCTGCTTCCTAGCTGTTTTCTCTTAACACTAGACCATGGCATTGCTGTGTCTTTTACTCAAAACATCACTTTTTTTTGTGTGTGTGGTACCAGGGATTGAACCCAGGGGCATTCTACCTCTGAGCTACACCCCCGTCCCTATTTTTTATCCTTTATTTTGAAACCGGGTCTCACGATGTTGCAGAGGGCCTCACTAAATAGCTGAGGCTGGCCGTGAACCCGGATCCTCCCATCTCCGCCTCCCAAGTACTGGGATTACAAGAGTGTGCTACCACGCCCAGCTTAAAACATCACTGTTGAGAATCTTTCTTAGGGGTTGCTATTGTGATGGTAGTCAACTATCATGCTTTCCTAAGCCTCAGCCATACATTGTGGCTTATCATAAATTCTGCCAGCTGTAATGCTATTAGTTGACGAGTATTAACAATTTGTATAGGCATAACGGCACTGTCATTAATCACCAATCAACACCATATGCTCATAAGAGGGAAAATGATGGGGGCTATCACCTCTCTTTTACAGATATGGAAATGGAGGCACAGAGTGACTAAATAACTTGGTTTGAAGTCATTCAGCTAACTTCAGAGCTGGAAAGAGAATTCACCAGCACAAGGACCCAAGAAGTTTCTTTTATAATTTATAGTCGGGGGTGGGGGGAGTTTTATTTTGTTTTCCCTAGAGGAAACTGGAATGACTTCTCCTTTCTGATTTGATAGTAAACTAACTTAACTGTGTTTCTCTTTCACTCTCGAATCGGCTACCCAGCCAGTCACTGTGGCTCTGTTACTCTTCATAATCACATGCTCACCTTTCCCTCTTCTGATTTGCTGGTGCTACTGGTGCTAGTGTGTGTGTGTGTGTGTGTGTGTGTGTGTGTGTGTGTGTGTCACTGGAGACTGAATCCAGGGGCATTCTATTGCTGAGCTACAACCCTTGTCCTTTTTTTTTTATTTTGAGACAGATTCTTACTAAATTGCCCAGGCCAGCCTCTAACTCATGATCCTCTTGCCTCAGCCTCCCGAGTCGCTGGGATTGCAGGTGGATGCCACCACACTAGTTCTGCTGGTACTTTCTTAACCTTCATGTCTATGTCCCCTTGATGGGAACCTGCCCCAAATTCTTTCTGAAAGAGATAGGTCATGAGTGAGTGAGCGAGTGAACAGTAGGTTAGCCAGGACTCCCAACTGTTTTAGAGAACTGAGTCCTTTGAACTTACAATAATTCACTCCACGTTTTATGATACCATATAGCACTCTGGGGCACAGAAAAACTCTGAGTTCAGACAGTGAGATTACAGGAGTCTGAAGGAACATCAAAGTCTGGTATATAGTGAGGAAGGGGCAATTGAATACAGCATGCTTGACCCCCTCTGTGGCTTCATCCTTGCCACTTCTGTGAGGCAGGTGTTTGTACATGAGGGAAGCGAGGCTCAGAGAGGCTTAGTAATGGACTCAGGGTTACACAGCGAGCCTGATGGAAGCAGGAATAGAAGGTAGGACGAAGTCCAGGGCCAAGGCCTTTTCAGACTAAACTGGGTCTCCAAGTCAAAATAGCCTGAAAAGCTTTCCAAGCAGTTATGAGGCCAAATTGTGACTCATACATTTGGTGCATGGAAGAGAACAGGCTCCAAATGTGTAAAATAAGCTAGAGTCAGCTGGGCACAGTGGCGCACACCTGTAATCCCAGTACTTGGGAGGCTGAGGGAGGAAGATCACAGGTTCAAAGATAGTCTCAGCAACTTAGTGAGATCCTGTCTCAGGAAATAAAATGAGCTGGGGTGGGTGTGGTGGCACATGCCTATAATCTTAGTACTTGGGAGGATGAGTCAGGAGGATCGCAGGTTTGAAGAAAGCCTCAGCAACAAAGTGAGACTCAGCAACCTAGCAAGACCCCATTTCAAAACATATACATATATACATGCACACATACGTATGTATGTATATATGTATATATATGTATGTATGTATAAGGCTGGGGGTATACCTGTATTTGGAAGTAGAATGTCCCTGGGGCTAGGGATGTGGATCAGTAACAGAGCACCCCCGGTTCAATCCCCAGTACTGAGAAAAAAGTTGCCCCCCTTTTCCTGGAAAGCTGCACCCAAATGAGCAGGGGAAATAATTCCATTAACTTCCTTTGTGTAATATTAGTATGATTTTACCATTAAGAACAAAACTAAGAACAAGGGCTGAGGGTGTAGCTCAATGGTGGAGCACTTGCCTCACATGTATGAGGCCCTGGCTTTGATCCCCAGACAAAAACATCAAAACCCCTTCTTCCAGAAATAAAGGCCCCTAATGGACAGATGTGAATGGGTCTAGGCAGGAGTTAGTGCCCCACCCCGTCTCCTGGCATCATACCACATTGCGTTCACATTGCATCTCAGAGTTCCTACCTTTCTCACAGTAGGGCTCTCCGTCTTCCATGTGGAAGAGGCTGTTCCCGAAAGGCTTCTTGCAGGCCGCACAGACGAAGCAGGTGGTGTGCCACGTCTGTCTCAGGGCATGCATCACTTCCTGTGGGGAAAGAACATGAGCTCAGGACAGAAAGGTCCAGGGGAGAAAGGGACCCAGGCTGGACTTCCCCACCGGGCCCCGACCACTGCCTGGGCAGCCCTCAGGAAACAGGGCAGGAGAGCCCAGGAGGCAGGCCTGGGCCATGCCAAGGGAAGGCAAGGCTTCCCAGTGCCTGCACTGTTGCACAGCTGTGATGCTTAACCCTCCCGTTAGACCTGGGAGAGAGGTCCTGCTTTTTACTACCACTTTACTAAAGGGTCATCAAGGGTCAAGGCCACATGCAGGCGAGTAGCAAGGTCAGGCTAAGATGTAACCACATCCTTGGCAGAAATTCCAATACCACTTTAAGCTGTGTGGCACAGGCACACAATCCTCTCTCTCTGTCTCTTTTTCTGGTACTGGGGATTGAACTCAGGGGCATTCTACTTCTGAGCTATACCCCCAGCCCTTTTTGTTTTGTTAATTTGAAACAGGGTGTTGCTAAGTTGCTGAGGGCCTCGCTAGAACATTCTATCCTCCTGTCTCAGCCTCCCAAGTACTGGGCTTATAGGTGTGTGCCACTGTGACCTGCACATAATCTTCTCTTGTCTCAAGTTCATTTGCTTCTTGGTTCATTGGTGGCAAACCAACTCCCTTCCAGTATAGAAATGGAGTTGCTTTCTCTCTCTCTGTTATCAGGAATTATGGCTTCCTAATGGGACTTAATGGGGTCGCAGGGGAACGATTGTTCAGGGCTGAGGCAAAGACAAGGGTCAGAGGACACTTACCCCCATGATTTTGGTGTTGCACTTGGCGCAGAGTGGAGCAAAGAACTGCTCATAACACCGCTCACAGTAAACATTGTTCTGCTCCTCCACAAAGCACACATCTGCCAGGGAGTTCTTGCAGTAGGCACAGTTGAACTCTTCTGGGTGCCAGGAGCGGCCCATGGCTACTAGAAAAGGGCCCCTGGGGAGGCAGAGAACAGCACATAATAAGGAGCCCTCCCAAACTTGGAACCAGGTATTTCAAGAACCCCAATACTCTTCATACATTTCCTCAGTAACTCCCACTTTCATCACTGTTTTAATGAAATTATGCAAATTTGGAGAAAATTCCATGCAGAAAGGCATTCACTGTTGCAGCACTCACTGTTGCTGAGAAGTTTAGTAACTCATTCAAGGCTATAGGGCCAGGAAGCTGTAGACCCAGGATATAAATCCAGTAGTCTAGTTCCAGTGCATTAGACAGAATACTGGGACTATGAGGAAAGTTTTTGAATTCTAATTTTTACTTTCCATATTTTCCAATAGTTCTCTAATGCGTTATGTGTTAGTTTATTTTTATTTTTATTTATTTATTTTTATTTATTTATTTATTTATTTATTTATTTATTTATTTTTTTTGCGGTACCGGGGATTGAACCCAGGGGCGTTCTACCTCCGCACTACACCCCCGGCCCTATTTTTTATACTTTATTTTGAAACCGGTCTCACGAAGTTGCAGAGGGCCTCACTAAGTAGAGAGAGAGAGACAGGGAAAGGAAGAGAGAGAGAGAGCTGAGGCTGGCCGCGAACCCGGATCCTCCGGTCTCCGTCTCCCAAAGTACTCAGTTTATTTTTAAACAAGAGTGTATTGTTCATATACACCAGCTCATGCCACATATACACTGCCCAAAGTAGCGCCATCCGTGACCCCAGGCTTCTAAGCCTGAAGTGGCTTGTTTTCATTTCAGTCAAGTGCCCACCGAAGCCCTGAGTGGCACAGGCCTGTCTGTGGAAAGACCCAGAAGCAACCCGAAAGGAAAGCTGGGTCAAAACCAGCACCGTCAGCCAGCTTGCAACATGCCCAATAAACTTACTGACAGCAAGACTGGCGATTCCCAGGACCCGGCCTTAGCCCAAGGGGAAGCTCCTGGCACCAGGCACCAAGCTGGGAGCTTCACCCACTTACCTCATGGAATCCTCCCAACTCCCCGGGGATGTGGGTGTCACACAGGTATGGAAGCTAAGGCTCAAAGAGTTAGATCAGATGGCCAGCCAGGGGGACAGGAGGCTGGCTTTCCCCCTACACCTGCCCTCCCGTCCCCCCCCCCACGGGACCTAGGCTGTAGACGAGCACCCCCTTCCCTCCAGCGCCCCCCTTCCCATCCATACCTGATGACATTGTTGCAGTGGCCACAGAGCGGAGTCCGGCTGCTAGCTGGGAAACGTTCTGCTCTCTGGAAGGTACCCCTAGCAAGAGGGGTCACCTGGGGACCCGTTGGGGTGTACGCTGGGGCCCCCCGGGGCAGGGCCTGCTTGCTGACGGAGGTGGTGCTCTTGCCAGGGGCAAACTTCTGGGAGAAGCTGTCATCTGTCACCCAGGGGGGACGGCTGGCAGACTCTGCAGGGCCCCCACTGTAGGCCGAGGAGGGTGTGGGGTTATAGTTTGGGGCAGGGGAGGGCGTATAGGCTGGGGCAGGTGAGGAGGAGTAGGTGGGGGCAGGCGAGGGGGTGTAGGCAGGGGCAGGTGAGGGGGTATAGGGAGTTGGATTATAACTGGCTCCTGGGGACGGGCTGTAGGTCGATGCAGGCACTGTAA
Source organism: Glis glis (assembly GCA_004027185.1). Taxonomy (NCBI): domain Eukaryota; kingdom Metazoa; phylum Chordata; class Mammalia; order Rodentia; family Gliridae; genus Glis; species Glis glis. Next base: position 18,268 of record PVJS01002835.1, read on the forward strand.
GCCAAAAATACCCAAAGAAAAACCTGTCAGGTATTCATTTTCCCCTCTTCTCCCACCCCCAGGCAAAGAACTACAAATGTTAACTTTATATTATTAAAGTGTTACAATTCCAATTTTTTATGGGAGACACGTTCCTGAACTTCTCCATGCCCCAGATTTCAATTCTCAGCAAAGGAGCCAGGGACATAAACAGCTACAAATGCAGCAGAGCCCTAGGGAGGTTGGATGGGACTGGGAAGGGGATGGAACTATAAATATTTGCAGCTGTGCAGGGTGGGGCTCTGCTGGGCCTTGGTTGCCTGAGCCCGGCAGAAGATGGGAATCAGGGGTGAGGGGTACCCTAGCCAGGTAGAGGGTGGGAGTGGGTCAGCTCAGTGTGGACTGGAGGACTGGAGTGGTCAGTTGGGCTCTGACTAGTGATTAGACTCTGATATGCCTTGATCTGCATGTGTTTGGTGCACCTGGATCTAGCCCAGCCTTCGGGACAAAGCAGATGTCCCAGGAGCTGGGTTTTCAGGTTTAGCTACAATTGTTTTTTGTTTTGTTTTTGGTACTGGGGATTGAACCCAGGGGCTTTCTACCTCAGAGCTACACTCCCAGGCCTTTAATTTTTTTTTTTTTAATTTTGAAACAGGGTTTCACTAAATTGCTGAGGCTAGCCTCCAACCTGCAATCTTTGTATCTCAGCCTCTCAAGTACTGGGATTACAGGTGTGCACCACCCGGCCTGGCCTACAACTGCTTTCTTGAAGAACAGCTTGGCTTGATTCATATGGGGTGGGGAAGTTCCATCTTGGTTTGCTGGTGGTGTGGGGTCTTGGAGGAGTCGCTTAGACCCAGCCTGGACAGAGATGTTGGCATGATGCAGCACTGGTCCAGCGGCTCCCTGCCCCTGCTCCCCCACATCACTTTGGTGCAAACTGAGAGTGTGTTGGAGTGACACCCTAGCAGTTACTGGGGAAGTCTGACCAGGAAAGAGAATTTACTGCCCTACTTCTGGAACCCTTTCCTGACACTCAACTGAGAGTGGGGCGACTGTGGGCTCGCGATACAAAAGCGGCCCAAACCCTCTCAGCCTGCACCCTCAAATATTTTTTGGTGGCACTGGGGATCGAACCCAGGGCCTGCTGCATGCTAGGCAAGGGCTCTACCACTGAGCTACATCCCTAGCCCTCCTGCCTCCTTCTACAGAACCAGCAAGGGCAGACCCAGCTGTGTTCTGTGCACATGGTCCTGTAGCCAACTCTTCCAGCAAGGGAAGTTCTAGAAGCTTCACCTCTGCTCACAGTCTACTTCTCTGGAAAAAGGCATCATCCCATCTGCCCCAGGAAGCATGTTGGGGCAGTCTTCCTCTCTATTCTTGTGCTGGGCCTGGGTGGGAGGGATTGAAGCCGCCCCCACTGGGCCCCAACTGGGCTCAAGACGCCCCTGCCTCTGGTCTCTCTCCACCTGGAACCCTGGGCCCTCTTGGGTGGTCTGGGGCCCATGGCTCCAACTCCGTACCTTCTATTTTCAGAGTACTGGTCCTTCAGAGCAGGGAAACCTGGAGCATGCTCACACACCCTCGCTGGGGGTGGGCAGGGCCCATGCCCATGATAATGGAGTATGAAGGCATAAGGCCCTCCACAGCCCTGCCCCAGAGCCATTCTGGGAGTGATGCTGGCTACCAAAGGTACAAGCTTCTGCAAATGGAATCTTCCTCCCACTTACTAAGGGGGTAGATTAGGCACTGCAGATCATCCTAGTCAGCCCTTACATTATCCCCTTTTATACTTGAGGTCACTAGGGTTCAGACAGAGTAAGTAGCAGAGTGAGACTCTGAAACCTTTCTTACTCTATACCCCAAGCTGCCTCTAAAGAACTGAAGTCCAATTTCCAGAAAATCTTGGTACACCATGTCATGAAGGGTGCACCATGTCTTAGCATGGAGGCGACCTCACGCTCTGGCATGTAGCAGAGCTATCAAGAGCCCTGGTTTAGTCGGGCATGGTGGCATGCACCTATAATCTCAGTACTTAGGAGGCTGAGACAGGAGGATCACAGGTTTGAAGCCAGCCTCAGCAACTTAGTGAGGCTCTCAGCAACTTGGTGAGACCCCCTTTCCAAAAAAAAGGGGGGGGCCTAGGGTGTAGCTTGGAGGTAGAATGGCCCCTGGGTTCAATTCCCAGCAAAACACACACACACACACACACACACACACACACAAATAAAATAAATAAATAAATAAATAAATAACTATCCCTGGCTTTAGTCTGGGGGTATAGCTCAGCGGTAGAGCATGTGCCTGGCATGTGTGGGACCCTGGGTTTAATTCCCAGCATCTCTGAAAAAATATATGGCCCTGGCTTCATGGCCCAGCTCTACTACTTTCTGGCTGTGTATCCTTGAGCAAATGCCTTAACTGCTCCAAGCCTGTTTCCTCATCTAAAAATGGTAATAATAGCCGGGAGCGGTGGCCCGCACCTGTAATCCTAGCAACTCCGGAAGCTGAGGCAGGAAGAGATCTAGTTCAAAGCCAGCCTGGGCAATTTAGCAAGATCCTGTCTCAAAATAAAAAACGGAAAGGGCAGGGAGTGTAGCTCAGTGTTAGAGCACCCCTGGGTTCAATTCCCAGGAAAACACACACACACACACACACACACACACACACAGGATAAATCTTAGTACCTCACAGGGTTATTATGAGGATTAAGAGAAAATAAGAAACATGATGTGCCTAGACAAGGACCTGGCACAGTGTACATGTGTCAGTAAATATGAGTATGGTGGCACCTGTATCCCATAGTTGGGATGCACTGCCAGCTCACATCAGGCCTGGTGGTCACCTGGGAAGCCCAACCCAGGCCAACTGCAGGGTGGGGAGGGGAGGGAGATGCGATACTCCAGTCAGATAACCTGGGACGGAGCCTATTCACTGGTGGTAGAATGAATGCCACCCCTGCCTGTCCCGCAGGGTGTGGTAGCGACCTACAAAAATGGCCTAGTGCGTGCATTTTGAAAAGTTGTAAATCTCAAGTTCAAGGTGTTGTCACCCTGTCCAACCACCTGCATAGCTCCCTAGTGTCTGGAGCAGAGGGTCTCAAAATGCTAGAGGAAAGAGTGACTTGGGAAATCCCATCAGGGGGAGGAGAGTGGAGAAAAGTGACCTGGCAGAACTTGAGAGCCCTCAGCCCTCTCTGTTATACAGACTCTGTTAAATCTGCTAAGTGGGATTAAGAACAAAAGCCCTAATCTTGTGCTGTCTATTCCATAGCTCTATGTGGCCTCTCAACACCTGAAATGTGGTTAGTACAAGTTGAGAAGTGCTATTAAGTGTAAAACACCAGATTTTGAGACTCAACAAAATAAAAGGATATAAAATATCTCATTGATAATTATTTTATATTGATTATATGTTGGGATTTGTTTTGTTTTAAACCAGAGTTGTGCCTGGGCTGGCCTGGAATTCTTGGGCTCAAGGATTCCTCCTGCTTCAGCCTCCTAAGTAGCTGGACTATAGGCATACACCACACCCATGCTCAGCTCAGAAACAATTTGAATATACTGTGTTAAATATATTGAAATTAAAGCTGGGTGTGGTGGCACACACTTGTAATCCCAGTATTTGGGAGGCTGAGACAGGAGGATCACAGGTTTGCAGCCAGCCTCAGCTAACTTAGTAAGGCCCTCTGCAACTTAGTGAGATCCTGTTTCAAAATAAAGAAAAAAATAGGGCTGGGGGTAGAATGCCCCTGGGTTCAATCCCCAGTTCTTTTTTTTTTTTTTTGCAGTACCAGGGATTGAACCCAGGGGCGTTCTACCTCCGTGCTACACCCATGGCCCTATTTTTTATACTTTTATTTTGAAACCGGGTCTCACGAAGTTGCGGAGGGCCTCACTAAGGAGAGAGAGAGAGAGAGAGAGAGAGAGAGAGAGAGCTGAGGCTGGCTGTGAACTCGGATCCTCCGGTCTCCGCCTCCCAAAGTACTGGGATTACAAGCGTGCGCCACCACGCCCGGCTTCAATCCCAGTTCTGAAAAAAAATATTGAAATTAATTTCAACTGCTTTTTATTTACTTATTTTTAACTTTTGGCATTGGGGATTAAACCCATGGTATTCTACCTCTGAGCTAGCCCCAGCTCTATTTTATTTATTATTATTTTTTTTTTTGCGGAAATGGGTTTATTTTTTATTTTGAAACAGGGTCTCAGCTGGGTGTGGTGGAGCAGGCCTATAATCCCAGAACTTGGGAGGATGAGACAGGAGGATTGCAGGTTCAAAGCCAGCCTCGGAAACTTAGTGAGGCTCGCAGCAACTTAGTGAGACCCTGTTTCCAAATAAAAAATAGGGCTGGGAGTGTAGCTTGAAGGTAAAATGCCCCTGGGTTCAATCCCCAGCACACACAAAGAAAGAAAAGAAAAGAAAAGAAAAGAAAAGAAAGAAAGAAAGAAAGAAAGAAAGGAGGGAGGGAGGGAGGGAGGGAGGAAGGAAGGAAGAAAGAAAAAGAAAGAAAGGAAGAAAGAAAGAAAGAAAGAAAGAAGAAAGAAAGAAAGAAAGAAAGAAAGAAAGAAAGAAAGAAAGAAAAGAAACAGGGTCTTCCTAAATTGTTGAGACTGTCCTTGGACCTGGGATCTTCCTGTTTTAGCCTCCCAAGTACTGGGATTACAGGTGTGCACCACCATGCCTTGCTTCAACTGCCTTTTAAAAAATGTGTAAACTAAGCCTGGTGTGGTGGCACATGCCTGTAAAAATCTCAGGTTTGAGGCCAGTTTCAGCAATTTAGTGAGGCTCTCTGCAACTTAGTGAGACCCTGTTCAAAATAAAAAATAAAATAGGACTGGGGATGTAGCTCAGAGGTAGACTGCCCTTGGGTTCAATCCCCAGTCTCTCTCTCTCTCTTTCTCTCTCTCTCTCTCTCTCTCTCTCACACACACACACACACACACACACACACACACAGTGTGGCTACCAGAAACTTTCTTCCTCTGGGAAGGTGCTGTACTAATCAAAATAGTGGTTACCGAGTACTGAGAGCTTCCACATCCAAGTCCCTTTATGTGTGATATTTCATGCAACACCCCATGAAATGCACCGAGGCAGACAGTAGTGGCAAATCCATTTTACAGTTGAGGAACTGAGGCTTGGAGAGCGACCACCTCAGAGTCATCCAGTTGGCTAGCTGAAACCCAGCTCCGCATCCCAGCCCGACCACTCCTGGGCGGCAAAACTCGTTGCTTCCGAGTAAGTCCGCCCCTAGCCCGATTTTCCTGCCGCCCTCTAGCAATCTATTCCTACTCCTCTGGCTGGCCGACCTTGTCTTCGTCCCATAGGAAGGCCTTTCAGAGCCCCTTGGAACCACCGCCCTTTTCTAACCCCCCAAACACAAAGGCGTCCCAGAGGCGGGCTGGACTCGGGACCCACGGTCCGGCTGCTTCCCGTCCTGGGCTGCACTCACCCAGAGAAGGGACCTACCTAGCCTTCAGGTGTGGCCCTGCCTGGCCACTCCCCTCCCCCATCGGGTCCCCTGTTCCCTGGGGAGGGGGCTTCTAGTGGCCTGCGGGCCGCGCCCCCCGCGACCCCGGACCCCGGGGGATGTGGCTCTTTCTGCGTGACGGAATTCAACCGGTCCAAATTAGAAGGTGATCTTTCATCTCTAATTGGCAAGTTCAAAAGGCCCCTATCGCGCTCGGCGGCCTCAGGACCGTGTAATTAAACAAGGTGATTCCTGACTCACTCCGGGCCGGGCTCAGCTCTCCGCCCGGCCCGCGGGCCGACGTGGCCGCCCCCAGCCCGGGTCCCCTCCGCCCACGGGGACCCGGCCCGGTCCCCGCGCCTCCTCCCGGGCCCCAGGTGCTGTGCGAGGGACGCCCCGCCCGGCGCCAGCGATAAGATCCGGGCTGCGAGCGCCGCTCCCGGTCGGGGCCGGCTCCGGGACCACGGTCCCTGCCAGCCGCCCCCGATCTCGGCGGTCCGGCCTCCGGGGAGAGGGAGGTGGAGGCAGCCGCCTCCTGCCCTCCAGGCAGGAATGAGTTAACGTCTGCACCGCCTGGGAACCGCGCGCAGAGCCACAGCCCCGGCACGCCTCTCCCCCGGCCCGAGCCCGGGAAGGAGCTGCAAAGGAACAAGGGCGGGCCCCGGAGCCGCGCTGCCCCCTGGCGGGTCTGCCGGGACTGCCCGGGACCGCCCGCAGCACCGGGCCGCCGCGAACGTGCCGGAAGGGCCGGCCCGGGAGCGGAGGAAATGCCCTCCTTCCACCGCCGCCCGCCGCCGCGCATCCACGCTCCTTTCCAAGCAAGCGCCCTCCTCGGTCCCCTCCTTCACAGGAGCGGCTGCTTCCGCCCCCTCCATCGCAGCCCAGTCCAAAATGCCACCTCCATTCTATGAAGTTTTAACCTCAGGATTTTCTGCCCCTGCTCCTGGAGGGGCCGAGAAGTAGGCACCGTGCTTCGTCATAGTATCATGTACATAGTACCATCCCTGTTTGTCAAAGGAGACCGTTCAGGCCTGCCAGGGAGTCTGTGTGATGCTGAAGGGCTTCCCGCCCACTCTCGACACTGTTGTGAGAAAGAGCTTTACAAAACAGAGGGCTGGCAGTGGCGCACGCTTGTAATCCCAGTACTTGGGAGGCTGAGATGGAAGGATCGCAGGTTCCTGGCCAGCCTCAGCTACTTAGTGAGGTACTCCGTAATTTAGTGAGACCCTGTTTCAAAAATAAAAGAATAGCCGGGCGTGGTGGCGCACGCTTGTAATCCCAGTACTTTGGGAGGCGGAGACCGGAGGATCGGGGTTCGCAGCCAGCCTCAGCTCTCTCTCTCTCTCTCTCTCTCTCTCCCTGTCTCTCTCTCTCTACTTAGTGAGGCCCTCTGCAACTTCGTGAGACCCGGTTTCAAAATAAAGTATAAAAAAATAGGGCCGGGGGTGTAACATGGAGGTAGAACGCCCCTGGGTTCAATCCCAGGTACCGCAAAATAAATAAATAAATAACTAAATAAATAAATAAATAAATAAAAGAATAAAATAGAGCTGAGAATGTAGCTCGGAGGTAAAATGCCCCTGGGTTCCATTCCCAGGACCATAAAATTAAAAAAAAAAAAAAAGAAAACAGAGGGCTGATTGGCCGCCTCTGCCCTACGCACCAAGTCCAAGCTCCTGCAACAAGGCCCTTTTTTTCTGGGGGTGGGGGGTGGGGGGGAAGAGGTGACTGGGGATTGAACCCAGTGGGACGCTCTCTCTGAGTACATTCCAGTCCTTTTTATTTTGAAACACAGTCTTGCTAAGTTACCGCCTGCTGGCCTCTAACCTGCGATCCTGTCTCAGCCTCCCAAGTACTGGGATTACAGGCATGTTCCATCACACCCTGCTTCCTTCATCTTCTCTGCTTTTGCTGAGTACCTCCTCCATACCAGGCTCAATTTAGGTGCATACATAAGAGAAAATTCCCCACAGCCCTGCCCTCTTGGAGTGCAGAGTCAGAATCCAACAGCAAGGAGAGGGTGGTGATCAGCCTGGATACCAGGAGCCCCGGTGGCTGCATCCTATACACCAGGATACATGGGGTCCTCTCCCAACCTGGGAAGAGCCCTTAGGTTCTCTGAGTAAGGCCTGGCCCTTGCTCTTCTGATTGGTGAGCCCTTGCCCACCCTGGGCAGCCTCCCCTCCAGCTCTCTGCCTCTCACCTGGCTGGTAGACAGAAGGCCGGATGCTGGCAGTGGTGACAACCCGGGGCTTGGGTGCAGGGGCAGCGGGACCCTCGCTGTAGCTGGCATGGGTGGCTGGTGCTGGAGCGGTGGCTGCTGCAGGACTGTAGGCAGAGGCCTGGGGCCTGGAACCAAGAGGAGAAGAGTTATAGCAAGAAGCACAGTCCTGTCTGGGCCCTGGGGCCCACAGCCACAGAGCTGGCTCTCTCACTTTCAGGACCCTCCGTGAGGAGGAAGCCTGATAGAGCTGTGCTTGGGAGCTGTCAGTGGCTGCGAAGGAGAAGCTGGGGAGGGGATCTTGTGGGGAGGCAGCTGCTCCTGTGGCTAGTGCACCAGCTGGACAAGAGGAAACCCTCCACGGGGCACCCACAGCCTCTGACCACCTGGCCTCCTTTCCTACTCCTTTCTGTTGTTGCTGGAGGGAGCAGTCTCAGGTTTCTGAGCAAGAATGTTCCAGCGGGTGCTCATGGGAAGCAGGGAAGCCAGGAGACCCCCAGCAGCTCCCCCAGCAAACTGCTTCACTTCTGTATAGAATTCCCGTTGCCTCCTCCTACTGGGTAAACTGTCAAGAGAGCCAGAGCAGCCTCTTCCCGAATGTGGCCCAGGGGCCCTGGGGGCAAAGGGATGGGGAAAGAAGTGTCTCCTTCATAGGAAATGCTCAACTCGGCCTCTCCTCCTGGGGAGCAAAAGGCTCAGAGAACTCCAGTTCAACAGCTTGTTTACGCTTGTCTGATCCAGTGTTTCGGGATTTCATTTGTTCGTGAGACCCTTTTCTTCATTTAAAAGGAATGGGGTTCAGGATGTGGCTCAGTGGCAGAGCGCTATCTTCATATGTGTCGGGCTCTGAGTTTAATCCCCATTACTGCAAAACCAATAAACATAAAAACCCACTAATGAACACCTTACAAAGTATGTCCTTACTCCCTCCCTGTATCTTTCAGATCCTAAAGGGACACATGGCCACACCCAAGGGTAAATGTGTCATTGGTGGGGGTGCTGGAGAAGTGAGCCCCTCCAGCACCCCAAAGCCTCTAGCTTCCTGAATTCCTTCCACCTGTTCCTCAGGGGCCCAGGGCCTGCTCACCCCTGCTGGGCAGTTGTAGGGTGAAGGGGTGCTTTCCTTTCTGGTGCTCTGGATGGGGGTAGCCCTGGGATAAGAACCCACTACCCACTATGGGGCTGTTGCAGACAAGGGAAAAGTAAAGGATCCTCGGGGAGCCAGCATCCCAGAACTAGGGGCCATGCACACCTGTCCTGTCCATGTGCCAAGTTTCAGGTTGAATGAGGCCATTGTCGTCTCCTCTCCCTGGGCCCGCCTGCCTTTCTGGGGATCCCTGTGCTAGGACCAGCAAGTAAGGGCCTCGATGGAAGATGAATCTATGGTGTTCAAGGTACCCAGCTTCCACTGTGACTGGAGAAGGCCACAGGTCAGTGCATCTGAGCCAGACTCTCCTGCCAGGGGTGGACGCTTTGCCTGCACCTCAGGAGCTACAGGTGCCATGTTAGGGATCGGTGAGGGGAGAGGACGCAGAAGCTGAAGACTTCAGGCGAGAACTCTGAAGCCGGGCTCTGATGAGAGGCTGGTGTATGCATTTGCCTTCAGTGGGCTCCCTTTAGCTTCGGCTCCTTTCCAGCCCATGAGTAAGGAAGGGAGGAAGCTGGGCTCAGAGAGCAACCCTGCAAGCCCTTCTGCTCTAGCTCAGTGCCCTGCTGGGGGGGCTCTCTCCAAGTTCTACCCAGGCCCCAGCTCTCTTGGCAAGGCAAAAGGAAGAAAGGACTCACCCAAAGGTGTCAGGTGCTCTGGGGTGGGCAGGCCCAGAACACGGAGGCCTGGAGCCCGGTGCTGGAGCCACCCCTTCAGCAGAAGCAGGGACGAGGCTGGATGCCCATGAACATCTAGTGCTCTCCATCCAGCATCTCTGCCTCATTTCGCAGCATCTAGTGCCCTCCCATCCAATCTGGAGGGAGGCTTCGTCCCTCCAGCAGGACATTTCTTATCCTCCTCAAAGTTTCTTCTCTGCGTGGGTAGCAAGGCCCTGTGCAGAGTGATTCTGGCACGGAGAAGGGAAGCAGCTTGCTAGCCCTGTCCCAGGAAACTGGGGGAAGCATGGGGACTAGGAAAGCTGGGCTGTTACTCCACATACCACCTGGACGGCTCCAGGAGGCCCAGAAAGAGAGCTGGACCAACCCCAGCTATGGCACTAGACGGCTGCTCCAGAGTGACCTGTCCTTGCTGCCCCTCTGTCCACACCCCCACCTCTGGTCTCTGCCTCACGGGGTGTCCAGGGCAGCAGCTTCTGCCCTTTTCATGTGCTAGGTGTTTTATGTACATTTTTCCCATCATGGCCCCATAAATCCATGTGTTGTTTGAAACATTTTAACTGATGAGGAAACAGGTTCAGAGAGGTTGAGGCACTTTCTCAGGGTTACATGCAGTAAGCAAGGGCACAGAGATTGAAATTCCACTGCATCAGGTGTCTCTGGAGTTAACATGCTTCTCTGTCAAGAGAAGACAGGGGAAGGGAGGTGGCAAGTTTGCAATTAAACTGAGCAAATCTGACCTGCCGTCCGTGCCCAGCTCAATATTCCCTCTGCCAGGGAGCCTTCCTTGATTTCCATGGGATGACTTTCATTAGCTGAGTTCCAGGCAAGGCAAAAGGACCGTCTGTAGAGCCCCCCTTTGTTATCTAGCTGTGTGTGTGCACGTGTGTATGCGTGTGAGACTTTTACCTGTCACTAGAGATGTGCCCCTGGGGGGGCAGGACAATGTCCCTGCCTCTGTTCTTAGCCACGGGTAATGCACTCCCTTGAGATGAACCCCAGATCCCCCTTCACTCTGCACTAAACACTGCTGGCCAGGGCTTCCTTGGGACCCCAGGGCCCTAATCACCTTGGATCCAGCTGTCCACAGTGGACCTAGGGTGGGGCCTTTCCTGCCTCCCTTTCCCTCTGTCAGCATTGGCACCTGTGGGCCAGTTACCTTGGACTGTCCGCTGGGCTCGAGGCAGGGGCAGCAGCAGAGGCAGTGGCGGCATGGGCACCGGCCGCGGCCAGGGGTGGCGAGGCTGTGCTGGGAGAGGTGGCAGCAGGCGGCTGGGCAGAAGCGGGCAGCAGCGGGGCAGCGGCCTGGCTGGTGCACACTGGAGCATGCTCAATAGGGGTGCTGATGAGGCGGGACCAAAAAGATAACAGGTCAAGGGGGCCCCTGGCTCTGTGGGCGGCCCTCTGCATGGAGGGCAGGTGGAGCAGCAACAGGTAGGCAGGAAGCACTGTCAATACTGCAAACAGCAGATCCTCCAGAGGGTGCATCCTTTAGGTGCAGGATCCCTGGAGGGGAAGCTCAGACCACGGGGCGGGGGGGGGGGTAACCTTGAAAACATTCCCAGTCCTAGAGGGAGGCTTCCCCCCCCCCCGCCCGCAGTTGGTCTGTGCTTCCTAATTTTTCTTTCTCAGCAAAACACAGTGCAGTGGAAAAGTCGATTTAATTATCAACCAGTTTCCTCTCCCTTTCTGTTTTCCTCTCCTTTTCTTCCTTCCCCATGTGTCAGGGGCAGGCATTGCCTTTGGGGAGGAAAGCAGAGGTGAGATGTTGGGTGTCAAGGTCTCAGGCTCTGGGATTGTGAGAACCTGGGCTTCAGGCTCTGAAGGATCCAGGGTAGTGACAATACATTTGCAAGATGTATAAGAGCTACCATGGACCAGAAGGGGGTAATGTGCTGTGGGGGTTTCAAGGATAGAGGGTAAACCTGGGGAGGGGCAAGACCTTTGGTGTGGTGACAGGTAGGCCCCAGATAGCTCCAAGATCCCCACACCACTGCATGGCCTGGGTGCCATAGAGGGTCTCCCACACACCCAAGAGTGACATGCACATGACCCTGAGCACCTACAGGTCTGAAAGGTCTTGTGACTGGTAAGGAGAGGTGATCACTCTGCCAGTGGGGGCCAGCAGGAGCAGATGGAATGGGTGATCCAGCAGAGGCCAGGTAGACCAGATGCTCCCACCCTGACTCCCTGGGTACTCTGTAAGCACCCCTGCCCAGGACCATTCTAGGAAGACGAGAACAGTCAGAACCTGGGTTGGTGGGATTAGATCTCTGCCCTCTGTGAAATGAGGCAGAGAATGAGAATAAAAATTACATTATAAAAGTCAGGTGTGGTGGCGCAGACTGAGACAGGAGGATTGCAGGTTCGAGGACAGCCTCAGCAAGTAGTGAGACTCTCATCAACCTAGCGACACCGTTTTGTTTTTTTTTTTTTGCGGTTCCGACGATTGAACCCAGGGGCATTCTACCTCCAGGCTACACCCCCAGCTCTATTTTTTATTCTTTATTTTGAAACAGGGTCTCACTAAGTTGCGGAGGGCCTCACTGAGGCTGGCCACGAACCTGCAATCCTCCGGTCTCAGCCTCCTAAATACCGGAATTACAAGCATGAGCCACCACCCCTGGCTTGCAAGACCCTGTTTCAAAAAATAAAAATAAAATAGGACTGGGGGTGTAGCTCAGAGGTAAAATGCCCCTAAGTTCAATCCCTAGTGACACACACACACACAAATTACATTATAGGAAAGCAAAGAAATGCACATTCTTTGCTTTTTTCCTTTCCTTTTCTCTTCCTCCCTCCCTCTCCCTCTCCCTCTCCCTCTTCCTCTCCTTCTCCCTCTCCCTCTCCCTGTCTCCCTGTCTCCCTGTCTCCCTGTGTTGCCCAGGCCTGTTTAGGCCTCCTGGCCTCAAGTGATCCTCTTGTTTCAGACTCGCAGATAGCACAGACCACAGGCATGTGCCAACACACCCAGCTCATTCTTTGCTCTGTGACTGGTATTTGCATTTGTAACAACAGTGGCAATAAATACAACTCCTACACAAGTGGGAATAATGCAGCCATACTATGTAATTTATTTACTGACCTCCTATTTTGTGCCAAGCATTACAACTTTAATTTCTCACAACATCCCTCCGATGCCAGTATTATCAACTCTATTTAATAGATGAGGAAATGGAAACAGAGAACTCAGTTACTCAAGGTTCTAGAACTTACCCATAGGGACAAAACGACAGAGGGCTATTTTGATTTTGATTTGAAGCCTTAACCAGTACTTCATGGTGGAAGATAGAAACTTCTTTTTGTGTGTCTGTGTGTGATACCGGGGATTGAACCCAGTGGTGTTCTATCGCTGAGCTACACACCCAACCCTTTTCTTTAAATTTTGGAACAGTATCTTGGTAAGTTTACCAGGCTGGCCTTGAACTTGTGATCCTCCTGTTTTAGCCTCCCAAGTACTGGGATTACAGGTGTGCACCTCTGTACCACATCTCTGAGCTGGCTTCTTGGACGCTCCTCACAGGGTGGGCAATTGGGAAGGCCCAGACTGACACAGGACATGGGTCTCCTTGATTTTCCTCTCCCCTGCCCCATCCCACACTTCCAACGGACCCATGGGAGTTGAGGACCTTGCCCAGAACAAGAGTGATGAAAAGTCCAGGTTGGGTAAACAGGAAGCTGCCTGAGCCTGTCCCTTTGCTCCAATTCACTGTCAGACCAGCTTACCTTCAGCTCTCAACCATAGCTCCAAATAACCCTGGGTTGCAAGGGATGAAGTTGGAACTGGATGTGGACCCTAGGAAAATTCACCATTGACCAGCTGATGGGGCAACATTCACATAGACCACAATGTCAATGTGGGCCCTGGCCCTGCTACAAAGTGACACGGCCAGGATTCTCCTGAGCAATAGTCACCAGGCTACTAGATGGAATGCAAACCTGCTGGGTGGCCGTGTGAACCATTTCACAACCAACCACCTGACTGGTATTCTGCCATCAGCTAATCAACAGAGATTTCTATATACCATTATCTTAGCTCACACAAGGAGCAGCAACAGCCCAATAACGGCAATGACCCCCTTCTGCACCATCAATATCAATCCTAATACCCCCGCCATCACCAGCAGTTCTAACCTGAGCTCAGTGATCACAAACCCCAAGACCCAGCACCAATACTAATATCATCCCTGTCCTGCACAGGACAGGACAAAGGTCACCGCCCGGGATAGGTGGGCACGCACGTGAGCCTGCTGCTTGGGGTTCCTGCTGAGTTGCATCCTATCTAGGACCACTGTCTGCAGACACCAAGCAGCCAGGACCTTAGGGAAGGGAGAGGAGGCATCAAAGAGCATCCTGGACGATCTTGCGTTCTTGTTCCAGGTCAGTTCTAAAATGAAGTTCTGAAACCCCAAAAAGGGGACATGAGAGAGAGAGAGACAGAGAGAGAGAGAGAGAGAAAGAGAGAGAGAGAGAGAAAGAGAGAGAACAAACTGCAGAGAATTTACTTTAGCCCTAAAGACAGGGCCTGCGAGATCACCCCAGCCTGGTCTATGATTCTACAGTTGCTCCTTCCTTGGTCATACTTCACTTTATTTTTTTATTTTTGGCATTGGGGATTGAATCCAGGATCTCGTGTGGGCTGAGCACATGCTCTACCACTGAGCTACACCTCCAGCCCAAGAATTCACTTTAAACTTCTCAGCAAAAATCAGACCAAACCAAACTAGACTCAAATTCTCACAACTAGCCAGGTGCAGTGGCATACACCTGTAATCCCAGTACTTGGGAGGCTGAGACAGGAGGATTGCAGGTTTGAGGCCAACCTCATCAATTTAGCAAGACCCTCAGAAACTTAGTGAGACCCCGTTTGGTTTTTTTTGGCACTGGGGATTGAACCCAGGGGCATTCTACCTCCGAGCTACACCCCAGCCTATTTTTTGTTCTTTATTTTGAAACAGGGTCTCACTAAGTTGCAGAGGGCCTCACTAAGTAGCTGAGGCTGGCTGAGAACCCACATCCTCCTGTCTCAGCCTCCCAAGTACTGGGATTACAAGCGTGCGCCACCATGCCCGGCTGAGACCCTGTTTTAAAATAAAAAATAAAATAGGGCTGGGCAGAATGTCCCTGGATTCAATACCTAGTTAAAAAAGAAAAAAGAAAAAACAAACAAAAAACCCCTCACAGCTGCATGGGGGAGGGCGTGGCCAGAGGAGAACATGACCTGGCTGTAGTTCTTTTCATAGCTCATCTTTTCCCTCTAACTGGGCCGTATCAGTATGGAATGCGCCAACCCTGTTCCCTTGCTCGCTTGTGGTGGCCCTCGTTGCTGGGAATGGTGGGGTTCAGTTGATGCTGCTATCAATTTCTATCTGGAAAGGTTGGGGATGATATTACTGGTGGTGCTGGTTCTTGGGATTTGTGGTCACTGGACTCAGGTTGGGACTGTTGGTGACGTTGGTGACTAATATTGATGGTGCAGAAGCAGGTAGTTGCCATTACTAGGATGTTGCTGCTACTTGTGCTGGCTGTAGTGGTGTATGAAAATCTCTGTTATCTGGATGGTGACAGAACCAACTAGTCAGGTGGTTGGTTGTGAAACTGTTCATCCTGTCACCCACCAGGTCTGCATTCCATTTAGGAGCCCAGTGACTCTTGCTCAGGGGAGTCCCGACCACGTCACACTGACACTGTGGTCTGTGTGGATGATGCCTATCAGCTGTGGTGGGAATGGCACTCTGCTCATTTTTGCTTTGCTCATTCCACCTTGCCCTCAGAATACATTCATAATCCCATAGCCTATGATTCTAGAGCTGGACCCTACTGACCGTGACCTCCCTCCTCCGCATTCCCTCCACTGCATCCCAGATGGCTAACTTAGCATCTCTGCTTAGACTGCCTATCTAGCCTTCCCTATCCGTACCCCAATCCTAACCATTCCTGAAGGCCACACATACTGACTTCTTCCAGGAAGCCTTCTTTGCTCTCCATTGGGAAGGAGTCCTGTCTCTGGACCCCACATGACCAACCTTGTACCTTGGCCACAGCCACAGCCTTTCTGATTCCTTCAGCACCCACGGCAGCCATGAACCTCGACAAATGCCCTTAGACACAGGATACTGAATGAGGACATCTCTCCCACTTACACCAAGGGCTTTACGTGGACCCTGGCCTGGGGTTGCACCAGACACTGCTCTCTGGGGCCTGGGGTAGCTGGGAAGATACCAGGCAGGCTGGAAAACAAACAGCCTTCCAGGACTTCAATGGAGTGGCTCCAAGAGGGCTCCAACAGGCACAGAGCCAGGGACAGAAGTCCTAGAGCCTGCCAACCCTGAGTGATTGGCTCAGGTCCTCAGCCAGCCTCAGGATGCCCACTGTCTCTGTCTGATACTCTGTCCAGCAGCCCCAAGCTCCACAAGCCACCCTCAGGCCTTGCAAGTCCTCAATAGAAGGTCAACCAAGTATGTGTATGTTCCAGATCGTCTAGACGGAGGCAGGCATCCCCCTTTCCTTCCCAAGGTGGATCCCCAGCCAGGGTGATGTGTGCCTGGCCCTACCCAGCCCTGGTGTCTGACTGCTACAGGCAGGAAGAGGTGGGAGGCTGAGGAGCAATGGGCCTGCAGGGAGCTTTGGGGGGAATCTCAGGGGAGGTGGCAGGAAAGAGGAGCTTCCCTGGCTGGCCCTTCCAGGTGAGATTGCTAAGTTCCCTGGAGACAGAGAGAAAGGCAGTATCCAGATAGTAGGAGTGGGAACAGTGCTCCGGCCATCTATCCTCAGAGGAGGCAGGCAGTCCTGGGGTTGAACCTTGCACCTGCCTTCTTTTGCCAGGTGCAGTAGTCCTCACGTCCTTGGCCTGTGATTCCATGCAGTCAGGGACCAGGCTGTGGGCTTGACAGGTGGGTGGGTGCCAGCTTTGGAAGGACATGAGTCTGGGGCCCTTTCTGGAACCTGTTCAGCTGCTGCTGCTGCTCTGACCGGCCCTTGCTAAATGCTGTGGGCTGGTACAAGACCATAGTGGGGGCTGGGAGCAAGACCCAGCCGGAGGCCTTCCCCAGTGCCTGCCATCAAGACTGCTAGGTCTGCTTTGCACCTCCTCTCCCCTGAGTCCCTGCCCGGGCCCCCTGAGTTTCCTGTGAGCTGCCCCTTCCTCCAGGAACTCTTCTCCTGCCTCCTAGGCCAGGGCTGAGCAGGAGTAAGATCTGCCTCTGATGGGGAGGGAGGGTGGCACCACCTGCTGGCTGCAGCAGGTGTGTGAGGGAAGGCACGGATGTATTCCCGTCTACATTGGCCCAGGGGCTGCTAAGGCTACCCCTGGAGCCATAGCTTGGGTTCCCATGCCATCCTCCCCCAGGGTTCTCTAGTCTGGGCATGGGACCCAAGGGGTAGAAAGCGGTGGTGAACAGAGCTCTCTGGGTGTCAGCCCGGCAGGCACTGCCCCTGCCTCTCTGGGATCCTCTCTCTCTCCCAGCCGCTGCCCTCTCAGCCCCTCTGCACTGGAGGTGAGGGGCGGGCGCACACACAGGCACAGCATGACTGGGGCTTGGTTTGGTTCATTTCAAATACTCTTTATTTCAGAACAAGCATGAGCATGCTTCTATGTACAGGGAAAAGAACTATGGAGTCAGCGCACACGGTACAGAGAGGAGGGCGCCCGCCCCATCTATTCTGGGCTTCCACTTCCTCTGCCAAGAGCCCTGGCAGGGCTGCCCTGGGTTCCGGGGCGCAGCAGGGGAGCCGGCAGGTCCAGGGAGCCGGCCTCTTCCCAGGACCCTGATCTAAGGGCAACTCGTTCCAGGATGGAGCGAGGCCAGGAGGTGAAGATGGTAGGAAACTGCGCTGTGGCGTGTTCTGCTTTCCTTGGTTCTGGGGTGTTACGCCAGCAAACCCCGTCATGTCCTCTCTGGTCTAGGGCTATGGCTTGTGTGGGGCAGTGGAGGCTCTGGCTGTGTGGAGTGGGGAGGGCAGGGAGCAGGGGTGCTGCAGTTGGCTACCAGAGGTGCCCCCAGCACATCGTCAAGCATCACCGTGGGGCTCACGTGCCAGATCTGTGTGGGGGAAGGAGGGAGGGCGCAGCCTGTCGGGGGCCAGGACATCTCAGGTGGCCTTTTAGCTTTTAACATTAAGGATGTGGGCCGACAGGCCATGGTGCCAGTTGCGCAATTTGGCAAAACGTGGACTGTTACGTTCCGTTTCAAACCTTTCCCTGTGGCACAGAGAGACAGAGAGAGACAGAGACAGAGACAGGAAGAGAGAGAGAGAAGAGAGGAAGAAAGAGAGGGGTTAGGGAATGTGTCCACCATTCCCCTGTCTGGAGCCGGGTAGGGGCATGGGACGAGGGGAGCTGGCTGAGTAGATTTCCATCTATGGGGTGCTCTCTGGGTGGTTGGGCCTGGATTGAGCATAGCAGGACACTCTGGAGCAAGGTGGAGGGGCTAAAGTCCCTGCCGTGAGTGAGTGAGGGTCCATGGAGAAGGAGCCTGGCTAGAGGCTTGAGGGCCCTAGGCAGAGCTGGGGGGCTCCCTGGCCCATGTGGTTAGTTAGGGCTGGGCAGAGCTGCTTTGGCTGTGGGCTCTTGAGACTGAACCAAACACATAGATGGGCCTAGTGGGATCTCTCTCCCCTAGCTGGGCACCAAGAAGGAGGGGCATCTCTGCCCTGGTGGGTAGGCTTGTGGCCTCCCTGCGCTGCCCCGGCCTGGCCTCACCCTCACTGTCCCCAGAGAGAAGGCTGCATACACTCCAGTGCCCCTGCGCGCCCAGGCACACGCGGCCACACGCTCACACAAGGCCACTGTCACAGATACAGAGGGCTGGGACTTCCTGCCAGTGGGACCTCTGGGGGCTCAACCCACAGCCTGCTCAGCTGAGGACACAGTACAGAGCGGACAAGCAGCAGCAAGAAATGTAAAGTGGAGGACAGGGTGAGCCGGGGACCACTGGTGCCGCAGGTACCCGAATACTAGGCCCCCTAGGCAGGAGGGGTCTCTAACATCATCCAGACCAGAGGTGCAAACTGGAGGCCAAGGAGCCACATCTAGCCATAAACACAGTGTGTTTAACCTGTTCAGAAACTCAATTTAAAAAAGGCTAGGGTTGGGGGTGTAGCTCAGTGGTACCCCCTGCTTAGCATGAACGAAGCCCTGGGTTCCATTCCCAGCATGGTACAAACCATATTGGTAAATAAATTAAAATAAAAATTAATGCTACTCAGTAATAAAAAGGAACAAATGAACTACAGATTGAATATCCCTTATCCCAAATGCTTGGGAGACCAGAACTATTTTTTTATGTGTGTGTGTGTGTGGTACTGGGGATTGAACTCAGGGGCATTCTACCTCCGAGCTATACCCTCAGCCCTATTTTATTCTTTATTTTGAAATAGGGTCTCACTAAATTGTGAAAGCCTTCACTAAGTAGCTGAGGCTGGCCGGGAACCTGCAATCTTCCTGTCTCAGCCTCCAAAGTACTGGGATTACAAGCGTGCGCCACCATGCCCGGCTCAGATTTTTTTTTTTTTTTTGATTTTGGAATATTTGCATATCCATAATGAGACATCTTGGGGACCCAAGTCTAAACACAAAATTCATTTATGTTTCATAAACATCTTATACGCATGGCCTGAAGGTAATATTTGTACAGTATTTTTAGCATACCTTTTTCTGTTTTGTTTTGCTGCGGAACTAGGGATTGAACCCAGGGCCTCACACATGCTAGGTAGGCACTCTACCACTGAGCTACATCACCAGTCCCTTTAAAAATTTTTGTTTTGAGACATATGCTTACAAAGTTGTTCAGGTTGGCCTAGAACTTGTAATCCTCCTGCATGGACTTGTCCACTTGGGGTATCATGTTGGTACTCAAAAAGTTTTGGATTTTGGAGCATTTCAGATTTTGGATTTTTGGATTAGGGATGCTCAGCCACTATTGGTAGACTTAGTGACTTGGATAAACCTCTAGAGACTGTGCTGATTGGGAAAAAAGCAACCCTAAATGGCTATATTCTGTATGGTTCTATTTACATGACATTCTTCAAAATGACAAAATAGTAGAACGGAGGACAGTTAATAGATGAGCGGCTGTCAGAGGTGAAGAGGGGTGGGCAGAGGGGGGTGGCATGGCTGTGCGAAAGCCAGGAGGAGCAGCCTGGTGCTGATGTGGTACTCTGTGTCTGGACTGCAGCTATGGCAACACGATCCTTGTGACACTGTAGTGTAGTGTTGGAAGATGCTGCCTCTGGGGGAAACTGGGGAAGGGTACATGGGATATCTCTGTGTTATTTCTTATGACAGCACATGAATTAGCAGCTATCTCAAAATAAACAGTTTAATTTAAAAATGTATTGCCAGCATATAAAGAATCAGGAAAATCAACTTTAGGTACTAAAAAATCAAGCCAGGCACAGTGGCGCATGCCTGTAATTCCAGTACTTGGGAGGCTGGGACAGGAGGATTGCAGGTTCAAGGCCAGCCTCAGCAATTTAGCGAGGTCCTGAGCAACTTAGTGAAACCCTGTTTTAAAATAAAAAGTAAGCCAGGCATGGTGGAGCACACTTGTAATCCCAGTACTTGGGAGGCGGAAAGGGGAGGATTTCAGGCTTGTGGCCAGCCTAAGCTACTTAGTGAGGCCTCTGCAACTTAGTGAGACCCTGTTTCAAAATAAAGAATAAAAAATAGGGCTGGGGGTATAGCTTAGAGGTAGAATGCCCCCAGGTTCAATCACCAGTACCAAAAAAAAAAAAAAAATCAAAAGGTGTGGTAGTGTTGGTCTTATACTGTGCATACTGGCAGTCATCAGTACTGTCCCCACATCTCCATGTTTACAGAGCTCCGGTTTCCCACATCTGCATGATGAGTCTAACTCTTACTCTATCCCTTGAGTCCTGCCTACTGGGTCTCTGGATAAGACTTATGGAGGGGCTTACTGCTAACATAGCCCCAAAACACTGATCTTGTCCAACTGTTGCTCATACCAAGAGGAAGCTGAGGCCCAGAGATGTCCACATGAATGGTCTAAAGCCACAGAGAAACTCAGCAGCAAAACCATGGTCTAGGTGTTGGGAGTCTTCTTCCTGCCTGTCCAAGGTCAGGGTAAGGGGCAGAGATAGCATGAGCAGGGCCCACATGGCCCTGTAACACTGCTCCAGGTGACCAGCTCGTTGAGACTACCCAGGACGCAGGGATGCAAAATCAGATGCAGACAGTCACCTGTAATTGCCTTTTTTAGCCAGGCCTGCTGAGGCTGGGTGACAGTTTGCCATCAGTGACAAGGCTTGGTGACAAGGTCAGGGACAGTCCTGAAACCCCTGTGAGTGTAGTGAGCCTGCCTGGCTTGGTGCTATTTAGAAATGCTCTGCTAGCCGAAGAAAGGAGCAAGGAGATGAAGGCACAGGAGAGGTAAAAAGAAAGAGAGAAGAGCAAGAGAAAGAGCCCGCCAGGGCCACCCAGACTGCGACACTTGGGGTGTCCTATTCTTTCCAGGCATGACTTTCAAACTTGCTAGGATGGCAGAATATTAGGAGCTAAAAATGCACATAACTTTTTTTTTAAACAGGGTCTTGCTAAGTTGCTGAGTATCTCACTAAGTTGCTGAGCCTGGCCTCGAACCTGGATCCTCCTGTGTCAGCCTCCTGAGTACTGGGATTACAGGTGTGTGCGTCTGGATCCAGCTTAATGTAGGTAACTTTTGATTCTGCCTTCTTATGAGGGTCTTATTTAAGGGAGGGGCCTGGGCAGTGCTTGCCCATGAGAACTGAGTCAGAGCTCAATGACTGGTTGCACAGGGGAAAAAGAGGGCACTGAAGTGTGCAGGGGGGTGTCGGAGGTAGTGGGAGGAGCCTGAGTTCTGCATGGGAGGAACCCCGATGGCTGTGGATGGAGAAGGGGCTTGGAGGGATTTTGGGGTTGTTTGTGAAGGGGCATGTGATGCAATCCCCACCCTTCAACTCCTCTAGGAAGCTGTCACTTAACTCAGCACTGCTCCTAATTGCTCAGAAGACTGGAGAGGTGCTGAGCTCTGCAGCCTGGTGGGCATCAGGCAAGCACAGGGGCTGCACCTGGAGGCAGTTAAGCCATGGGCATGAGCAGGCGATGTCTGGGTTCCACACTGGGGCCTCCAGGACGGTTACACCCATGTGGAGGGGTCCAGGTGCCTCACAGATTCAAGCCTGGTCTAGGATGGAGCCCAGCTTGCTTTCGCCCCCACCCCCATCCTGGGCTGACCTTCCGAGTCTCAGGTCCCAAGTGCCTTCCTGAAGCCAGAAGGAGGCTGTGGCAGCCTCTCTGAGGTTGGAGGCTCAGCTTTGGGGATGCGGGTACTCCTTGCACTCGGCTACCTCAGTCAGAAGCTTGGGAGCCACAGCATCACCTACAGCTAATGGAGCAGCTCCCACGGGGGAGCAAACAGGAGGCTAAGGTTCAAGCCAGCCCGCGCAGTTTCTAAAGGCGTGGGGATCTTTGTTGGGAGGGCAGCCAAACCCGTGGCTGATACCTGGCTGTTCAGCGTCCCTCCTCACCTCACCTGTAAAGATAGGATCTTGGAAGATTGCACCCTGCCTTGGGCAGGCCAGCGGGTGGGCACTGGAGCCTTGGATGGAAGCTTTGGGCTACTAGACACCAGAGAAACATCGGGAGCCAGGATGGAGAGAAGAGGAGGGACAGCGCTCTGATCTGCTCTGGGACTCTGGGGTGGGGGGCAGGCCTTGGAGGCGGGGCAGGTCAGGAGCAGGGATGGAAATGAGGGGAGAGTTTGCAAGATTCGCCTGCCATGCAGACTAACAGCAGTATCCCTGCCGGGTGCAGAATGCCTGGCACTACTCACTCCACACTGCCACCAGCTTCCTCACCACATGCTGAGACAGCACCTTTGCGAGGTGTAAGCCCGCAGGTATAAGGCTTGGCAAACAGACTCTGCTGGAGTAAGACGCATGGCGGCAGTTTGCAGCAAAGCCTTCCTGGGGACATGCAGCCTTCAGGAAAGATCCTTAGAATCCTTGCTGGGAGTGACGCTAATTTGGGACACGAGAGGAGCAGTGGCTGCCCTCAGCCAACAAGTTGGGTCAGCAGAGTCTAGAGGTGCAGTTTCCGACTCAGGGGTGGGGGTGGATAGAAATGTGACTTGACCCCCGAGGAGCAAGACCCCTAACCAGCCTGTGCCCAGGAGAGGAACATAGACTTCCTTCTGCTTAGATGGCCACTTGGGTGAGCTGGGTCCCCAGCCGTGATCAGTACCCACAGACTTGACTTGGGGCTTTACTCACAAGCAGAATGAAGCCGCTACTCCTGCTGCATCCCCGGGCCCTGCCCTTGGGCCCACGGGCTGCTTGGGATTCAGTGACATGGAGGCTCTGTCTCTGAGGACAACTCTCTTGATGTTAAAGTCAGGAAAAGGGAGAGGAGTCCCTATCGTCCTGGGCAGAAAGCTTGCTGGCACCCCAGGGCCTCCACTGCAGGGTCCAAGACCCCAAGGGAGGGGCGACAGGCAGAAGCTGCCTGGGACAGAGGGAGGAGCCTCTTCTCGTGCCCTCTTTCCTGATTTGCCTCTGATGAAACCCTAGGGTAGCAGAGGCCAACGTGACAGAGTTCTCAAGACCTGCTGTCTTCTGCTGAGGGTTGGGCCCCCAGAGGAAGGACTAGCCCCCCACCCTCACATCTGGACAAGACCAGGCAGAACAAGATGCTTCTGAGAGGAGGGAAGGGCAGGGCCAAGGACGAGGCCTACCTTTGAGTTCTCAGTAACTTTGGAGAGCCTGCACATACTACTCCAGGGGCAACAAGAAAAGACAAATGTCTGCTGGAATCTCCCTCCACCAGTACCCTTCCCCCTTCTCCAGATGGCTAGTTAAGAGCACAAGTTTGGCATGACCCGCTGTGCATATTGGATGGAAGGGGCATTCTACTTCTGAGCTCCACCCTCAGCCCTTTTTTATTTTTTTGTTTTGAAACAGGGTCTCACTAAGTTGTGGAGGGTCTCCTAAGTTGGCTGAGGTTGGCCATGAACCCGCGCTCCTCCCATCTCAGCCTCCCAAGTACTGGGATTACAGGCATGCGCCACCACACCCAGCTTCTGGGGGATATTTCAGTTGTTTGCTGCGGTGTGTGATGGAAAGACCTCCCTGTCAAATCTCTGGGAAAGTCCGCATTGCTTCCCGAATTATCTACGTGGGTGGCTTCAAGGAGGAGGGCAGGACACACACAGAAATAGCCCATATGGACAGTGGAGCACAGGAGGAGGGAAGAGCCGAGAGCTCAGGCACAACTTGTAACTTCTCAGCTAAATCCAACACCATTTCATGTAGCACTCGGTTTAGATGCATCGCAGGCACTAAGGGGTTAATGAACAATGGTTTCTGGGGCTGCATGCCATCCTTAGCTAGTGTGGGAGGCCCACGCTAGAGGCCCAGATGCCCAGCCACAGAGGGAGCAACTGCAGTTGGCAAAAACACAGGTTCGACAATAACATCCACATGGTGTCTGAACTGGTCCCATGGTCCTGCTCTCCACAAGTCCCGTGGCCTCTGTGCGCTGGTTGGCAAGTACAGAAAGCTTGGCCCGGGGTGGGAGTGTGCCTCTGACCCCCAGCCCCTCACAGAAAGGCCTCTGAGGGGTGCCCTGGCCCAAGGCAGATGGTGCCAGGAAGAGCATGCAGACCCCGTATTTGCTACCGGAAGTGGACATGTAATCACACCACATATAATCACACCAGGCCCTATGCCTCACCATGGAAGGCCCTTGAGGTTTCCAGTGGGTTCCAGGGCAGCATGCCCCCCTCATGTCTCAGGCAGGCCGCAGATGGTAGGAGAGTAGCTGTGACCTCAGACCCATCACTGACGGCAAGACCATGCCTGAGACCTCCGAGCCCTACACAAGCCCCTCTGCATGCCGGGGGCTTGTTCTTCCTCATAGCAGCTGCTATGCTTTGAGCAATTTACAGAACTGGTGCCTCAATGTAGCTGTGGACTGGTGAGTCCAAGGGCCAGGTGTTCATGCCCGGCGTGGCCCTCTGTTTGCCTGCTCCCAGTGCCCAGCCTTTAGACTCACAGGGGGACAGTCAAGGAGCCGGCCCAGTGTCCTCACAGGGAGAGATGCCCTTATTCTCAACAGCCCAGTGAAGGCCAAAGCAGCCCTGCCCCTGCCCAGGGACAGAGCTAGGAGAGCCCAGAGTCCTCACTCCTGTAGCCTGGGCCAGGGGACAGAGACTAAGCTCTAGGCATGCACTTCACTGGCCCGGGGTGGCCACCCAAGCCAGTATCTGCTGCAGCCCTCTGCAGGCTGGGCTTTGTGGATACATGAACCGCAGAGGTTCCTTCCACAAGTCATGTGGCCTGGGAGCTGCCCGGGAGGGGTGGGTAAGAGGACAAGGCCAGAGCCTGAGTCCAGGCACCTACCTTGACCTTCGCAGAGCTTCTTCATCCGGGTCTTGCACTGTGGATAGAAAAGAGCTGGTCAGGGGGACACAAAGGCACACAGGGAAGAAAAGTCCACAGAGCTCAGAGAACAGTGAGTGCCCAGGACCTCGCCAGGCCCTGAGCACTTCCTGCCACCAGCCCATCAGCTGTGCAGTCGGTGTGCCAAAGAGAGCCAGGGAGCCTGGAGAGGGCGTGGCGCGGTCAGGACGGAGCAGTCAGAGCAAGTCCTCTTATCCCAGCCCTGGGCAGTCGTGTCGCCTGGAAGCTGTGCGACAAGGCTGTGGCCAGGGTTGGAGTCAGGGTTTAGAGCTGGAGGCTGCCACCACTGGCCAGCCCACCAGAGGGGCCCGGAAGGAGCTCTGCCCAGCCCTCGGTCCATCCCAGGAAGCTCATCTTCAAGGCCCTCGACTCCCTGGCTTCTTGCGCCTGAAGACTGTGGCTCAGGACCCAGGACCCCTGCGGCCCCACCCCGGCAGCCTCACTCACTGTATTCTGTCCCTGTCATCTGGGCCAGGATGCGGAAGGAGCGGGACTGCAGGTTGGAGGAACGGCGGGCCCACTCATCAGCCTCATCTTCTGGTTTGTTCTGGTTCTTAATCACAGCCTGGTACACCGGAGAGGCGCTGTCCACGGTGAGGTCTTTCACAGGCAGGCTCCTGTAGTACAGAAAGAGATGTGGGTGGGGGCAATGCCACCCCCGGGTCCTCCCTCTGTGTCCTCTCCCGCCCACGTGCCCACCACTGTACCCACCAGTCTTTACCCGCTGCCATTGAGAACCTGATCCGGTGTGGCCTGGATCCTTGGTGCTCGGGGTGGCCCCAGCGAGGCAGTGATTTCTCTTGCCCGTGGCAGGGTCAGGAGGTTCAGACCCCACCTTCCCAACTATCCCATTGCTAACTCCAGACCTGAAGACTCCCTCACCCCCGGGTTGGATCCCTTTAGAGGGAGAAGGAGGCAGAAGAGGTCTTCTTCAAGTCATTTTGACCTCCCTGGGCAGGCCCTGAGTTTGGGGCCAGGTGAGGACAGGTCTTTTGGGGGGGACCTAGAGGCTTCCTCAGAGTCTGTCCACTACCCTATTCATGCCTTAGACCCAAACAGGGAGCTTCTAATGCCTGCTGCCCTGGAAGAGGACCGGGGGCTCCAGGCTCAGTGCAGGCAGGCAGCTGGAAGGTGGTGTGAAAAACATGACAGCAAGATTTGCATGGCCCGGGCCTGGCCCGCAGGGACCGTGGGGCTTATGGCTGGGTCTGAGGGGTTGGAGGCTGGGAGTGGTGCTGAAGGGAGAATTGTGGGCCCTCTGCCCTAGGGTAGCCCAGCCCCTCAAAAGAGGGGGGACCCGGTGAGCTCCCCTTAGATTCTCAGGGTCTGGCCCAGAGTAGACACTCAAAACGCCTAGGTGAAGGAATGAATCCCAGATCAGAGTCAGAAGGACCTCCCAGCCTGGATCCCACTGTAGAACAGTGATCCAAAGCTTTCTGGGTGGCCACCCCCCTCCCCGGCCAGCGGTGAAGGACCCGTGCTGCCAGCCCATCCTCACAGACGTCAGGGAGGGCCCAAGCAAAGCCCAGGGCAATAAGTCTCCTGGCCAGCCCTCTGCTCCTACAGACGCTGAAACTGAGGTCCAGAGAGGCCAGCCAACTAGCTCCAGGCTATGGCAGGTCGGGGCTCCAGCTGCCAGGCCAGCATTCTTTCGATCAGGCCTCCACAGTCACAGGATCTCAGGCAGACCACCTCTGCCCAGCAGGGCCTACACAGACCAGATGGAGACATGGTCCAGCCCAGGCATGTGCTGTCCAGTATCCTCCTCCTGCCTCCACCTGCCCCACAGGGGCTGGCTGGCTGGGAGAGGAACTCCTCAGTGCTTACACCTTGTATCCTCTCTGAAAGGAGCTAGAAGGAGTCTCTGAGTTGCCTAGGGCTTGACACAGGGTGAGCTAGAAGAGTAGAGGTGGAAAGTGTGATCAAGGGTGGCTAGAGCTGCCCCAGCTTCCCTGAAGGCTCTGCCCTGGCCTGGAGAGCTGCTGTCAGTCTATGGTTGAGATCAGATGGGAGCTGGGTCCCTGAAGCACATGCCTGTAATCCCAGCTACTCAGAAGGCTGAGACAGGAGGATTGCAAGTCTAAGGCCAGCCTCAGGAACTTAGTGAGACCCTGTCTCAAAATATAAAGGGCTAGGGATGTAGCACAGTGGTAGAGCACTTGCCTAGCATGTGTGAGCTCCTGGCTTCAATCCCCAGTACTGAAGGGGAGCGGGGAGAAAAAGACCAGATGGGGAGGACCAGAAGATTCTTCTGAGGTCCAGCCAAAGAGGATCCCATGGTCACCCAAGAAGCAGAGGAGAGGATGGGACCTTGCTCGCTGGGGGAGGCTATTGCCAGCATCAGAAGTATCTCAAGGGTTCCCGAGGTCTAATAGGAAGGCACAACCAGGTCTCTTTGGGCCTGGCACCTGGTCAGCTAGGAGGAGGGAAGGGGGTGTGTGAGTTGTGCCATGGGAGAGGGTAGGTGTGGACCCGCCCCAAGCCCTGCCTGTGAGCCTTTCTATATGAGTCTTTGTGATCCAGAAAGCAGATAGAAGGTGTTTGCTGCCATCTCCCTGGATCGTGTCCACAAGGAGCTCTCCTGTACTTTCCCTGGCTCCAGGGGCTTAAGAAAGTTGCCAGGAGTGAGTGAGCCACTCAGGATTCAACAATGCCAGCTTCCTTTGTTGTGCAAAGACCCAGGACTCTTCCTGTTGCTGCTGTGAGAGATTGGGAGTCAGATGAGAGAATCCCTGGGCCTTTCAAGACATGGAGGTTCATGCAGAAGGAGCAAGGAACAGGCCCTGCAGTCCAGGAACCCTGGGCCCAAGGCTGCTCTCTGAAGCCACATCTAGCTTGTGCTTCTTGCCACAGAAAACATTCTGCAGTCATCACAATGTTAAGGTCACCTGTGCACTCACTCCACTGTGCACTGCTCCCAAATCGACCTCATCTTTCACTTCCCAAGAGAGGTCCCGGTGAATGTTGTCTCCTACAGATCTGTCTCTCATGAGGGTCTGCAGCATGGCCTCCCTCAATCCCTGAATCATGGCCCCAGATGGATTCAGACTCCCAGGTCTACATGGTCCCAGTGCAGATAGGAAAGGCTGGGGGAGCCTCCTCAAAGCATGGCCAGGAAAACACAGGGATACAGCCGCCTGCTGGGGATGCAATGAGTGTCGTTATGCTGGATTTCTGATGTTATTTGGGCAAACTTTAAAAGGCAAGTATTTGCTGGTATCAGCCGCAGGGGGTGTCGTTTGGCTGCGAGGTGGGTGTGAGGAAGAACGTGGGCAGAGCACATGGACTGACCACTGGTCCTCAGACACATCCCACCAAACCCACACACCATCCCGCAACCAGACAGACGGACGACGGGACAGACACTGCGGGTTCTACTTACGCCAGCGGCGACGCCCTGCCAAGCAGAGGGAAACCCAGCCGTGCGTGTGCGTCCATCATGGGATGGCAGAGGGGTGGCGCACACAAGACAGCAGGGTTAGGATCAGAAATGAGTTAGGGGAGTGGGGTGGGTGGAGGAGGAAGAGAGAGAGAAAAAGAAAATGGTCAGTGAAGAAGGAACCATGGACATTAACCACAGAAACAGGAGCGCGTTACGGCGGGGAGGCTGCCACTAGTGCCACAGTAGCATCAGCCGGTGTGGCTGAGTTAAAAGTTAGGGGAAAGGATAGTCCTTCCCAGGTGCACAAAGGAAGGGTGAGGAAGGGGAGGGAAGGGGATGGGAGGGAGATGGAAAGATCCTTTGAGAAGACTAATCAGTAGGGAATCATCTTCAAAAACCATGGGTTCCCTAGTTGTAAAGCCAAATGATAGCAGTCTTCCCAGGGTGCGGAAAATATAAAGTTAGTGAAGAGCAGTTCTCCCGTGATTTTCCATCAGACATCTCCGGCAACTGCTACCACTTTTAAGAGC
Source organism: Glis glis (assembly GCA_004027185.1). Classification (NCBI taxonomy): domain Eukaryota; kingdom Metazoa; phylum Chordata; class Mammalia; order Rodentia; family Gliridae; genus Glis; species Glis glis. The sequence continues at coordinate 47,115 of PVJS01002835.1, forward strand.
ACACGAAGGGACCACATGGCAAACAAATGTTTACAGGAAATCCCTGGTGGCTCTTGGGCTTAGTCAGGCAGCCTTGTTTTTCTGGGCACACATGAGCTAATGGTTATGTTTTTAAACTTGCAGACTCATATTTTCTGCTTTGAATGATGGATTTAAATAAATCAGCACTGTGCTCATTTCTGCAAGGAGCTGCGTGCAGCCCTGAGCGGTGCAGGAGATCTGTGGTTCCAGAGCAGGCGACCTCCGCCCCCTGGTGGTCAAGAGGAAGTACTGCATCCTCGAGTGGTCCGTCTCCCTGGGATGCAAGAGCCCAGAAAGACCACACCCCACCGTCCATTCCTTGGCCTCCAGAGCCTGCCTCTTATAAACTGCATGCACGGCATGGCCACAAGGACTGGGCTATGGGAAGGCCAAGCTCTACAGCAGCTCTCTTGGACTTTTTAACCTCTCTTATAGCATCTGTTTTCCTAGCTTTGGAAAAATGTTTAAGGATCATCTCAAGACTTTCGGTTCTGAGTTTTTGGGTATCCCCCACTCAGGAATAAAATGCTACCTAAAGAGATAATCAGTCAGTGCTCTAAGTCAACACTGCCGTTCCCAAGCAGAACACAATAAGGAGCTCTGTGTGTGTTTGTGTAAAAGACAAGAGAGAGAGACAGAGACAGAGAGAAAAAGAGACAGATACACAGAGACAGAGAGACAAAGAGGAAGGCAGGGAGAAAGAGACACACAGAGATAGAGAGAGATAGAGACACAGAGATAGAGGATGACAAAGAGAGATACACAGAGGCAGAGGCAGAAAGAGACAAAGAGAGAGAGGAAGAGACAGAAAAGGGAGAGAGTTCCCATGAATGTCTGCACTATGAACAGTTTCATTCACAAAAGGGTTTGGGCCGGCTCTCTTCCTAGTCCACCCTCCAGTTCCCCAACCATAGCTAACGGGCAGGCTCTAGGAACCAAGGCTGTCTTAAATCCCACCGCCCTGAGATCAGGCTTCCTGGGGCAAAGAGGAGGAGGGACGTGGCCATCGGTGCGATTGACTGCCAACAGCACCTTTGATGGTTGCTCCAAGACCCCTTCCTGACAAGAAACCCATCGATTTGGATTGACTCATCGCCAGAAGAAGGCAGCAACCTGTCCCCTTCTCCCAAGAATGGTTGTGAGAGGCCTGGGGGTCTCCAGTGCTCTTTTGAGAGGTTTGCAAAACTCCCTTTCTAAACCAGCTTCTTTGCGGAAACTGGGAAATGCAGAGGGACACCACATCCTTCTCCTAAAGCTGGCCATGAGCGGGTTCTGAAGAGAGAGGGTGAGAATGTTCTCCAAGAGCCTGGCCAAGGCTGGTTCTCCTCCGAGGGCCTGTGCCCCGGGAGGCCCAGGGTGGGGTAAGGCAGCTGGTCCTGTCGGCGCCGGGCCCGGTGGCCTCTGCAGGCATGCGGAGTGGGGGAGGCGCTTACCCACTGAAGTCACTTCCCTGGGCCTGGGCCTGCCCGGCGATGGCGTCCATGATGGCGTCCTGGGAGTACATGCTGATGGGTGTGTTGTACTGCGCGTGGATGATGGTGGCCTTGCCGCCCAGCCCCTTCACCTCGATGGGCTTGTGGGTGGACAGGGCCGAGTCCTTCAGGGCGCTGGGGTTGAAGCGTTCCTGGTAGTCGGCGCTGGGGGAGGGACACGCAGGGAGCAGGATGGGGTAGAGGAGGGAAAGGGAGAGAAGGCGACAGGTGGTGGTCAAGGCCAGGGCTGGTGGTGTTGAGCATCAAGAGAGATCTCCCAAAGGCCAGGCCCTCACCCCAAGCAGGCTACCCATGTGTCCCACACTTTGGTCTGGCCGGGTCTGGTCAGAAAAATCCTCTGCACCCCAAAGCCTTTGCAGAAGGTTTTTCCTGCCCATCTCAGCTCCCCCAGAATTCCTGCAGGCTCTGTTGCAGCCTGAGCTACCGCCCGGGGTCGGCAGGGGGCGCCAAGCATGGCGAGATCTCCCACCACATGCAGTGGGAGAGAGAAGCAGGGATAAAAAGGGCTGGGGAGGGGAGTTTGGGGATGGGAGACAGGAGTTGGGTCGCACAGGGGCAGCAGCAGTGCAAGCTGAGTCCAGCACATCCCAAAGGCGAAAAGCAGCCACACTGGGCACCCGCGGGGATTCCGAGAGATTCCTCCGTGAAGGGGTTCATTCTGCCGGCCACCCTTCTGTGGCCTGAGGGTATGTTCTTCCAGATGCTTCCATACAGGTGCATCTTCTTCCAAGCAGGGCTCAGGCTGCCCAGGCCCCTCCAGTCCAGGTCTCTGTGTGGCCCACCAGCCTCTGCCCATCCGGGACTCTTCCCTCCAGCAGTTAGGTGCCCTCCTTGGCAGAGGCAAGATCAAGTGCAGTCCTTCTCAGGGGTTCCCCGCAACAGAGAGGTCTTCAGGCTCCCACAGGCCCCTGGTGACACAGCGCAGCACCCTGCTCCCCTACCCCACCCCCACCCCAGCCAGCTGGCGGAGCTTAAGCAGCTGGAGCAGGAAATGGGGAATGAAATCGGAGCCACCAGATGGACGCCCCTCCCCTCACAATGCCTTCACTCCACAGTCCAGCTTCATACCCATGCAGGCTCACCCAGGCACAAATATACCCCCTCGCACACATGCCACGGGCGCACGCCATCCGCGCCCAGCAGACACGCGGACACATGCGGAGGTGGCAAGCACACACGCATGCTTCCTTCGGTACTAACTTGGCTGGAGAGTTGGCTACCACCTGAGGAGGAAAGAGAAGGTAGAGAAGACAGGGCGATCAGAGCCAGGCTCCTGCCGGCGGGTGAAGATGCTGGCCTCCTCAGCCTGGCCACCATGGAGGCAGAACCAGCCTGAACCTCACCAAGTGGGTGAAGAGGGCAGAAGGCTGAGTCGGAACCACGGCCTCCAGGACCCTAGGTTTGGGTTGGAGATGCTAACATAGCAGCACTCCCTCCACAGGGCCCCCACTGCCCTCGGCTTTGCTGGGGAGAAGGGTTTCCTTGTCTTCTCATGGGCATCCATATCATGTACATTGCCAGAGAGGAAGCTGGGGATGGAGCAAGGACCCATGTGGCTGCTTCAAGAAGGACCGAGGCCCCTCGTGCCTCCTGGCCAGACAGCAGCTCTGGCTTTAGCCTTGGTTCACTGGAACAGCTCAGGAGTCCTGCTCCCTGAGTGGGCATTGCATTGGGTCTGGGGATGTGTGCAACTGGGTTACCCATGGCCCAGAGGAGGGGCAGGCAGCTCTGGCAACCTCTTCCTGGGGCACCAGGGTAGGATGGCGGCGCAATCCTCCTAAAGGCCCTGTGGACCAACAGTGAGGCAGGATTCAGGAGTGAGGAGGCCTGGAGGAGGGTAGGTCTGAGGTTTGCTGCAGGAGAGGCCCTGGCGGGGGCAGCCCAGCTTAAATGCCACAGAGGGACCCTGCCCCTTACTCTGATCTGAGAGTGAGCCTCCTAGATCACCATTTCTTTGAGGGAAGCACTGTTAATGTTTTCTTTCTTTCTCTCTCTCCGTCTTTTATGGTACTGGGGATTGAACCCAGGGGCATTCTATCTCCGAACTATACCTCTTTTATTTTTTTATTCTGAAACAGGGTCTTGGTAAGTTGCTGAGGGCCTCCCTAAGTTGCTGAGGTTGGTCCCAAACCTGCGATCCTCCTATGACAACCTCCCAAGTGCTGGGATCATGGGTATGTGCCACCATGCTCAGTTTATCATGATTCTTTAAATGCAGATTACCTGTAGTGGCAGACCCTGTGGCCAATGACCCTGTCTGAAACCTGAAATGGAAAGAGTGCGGACAGGAGTGACCTTTGTCCCGAACTCTGCCATCTTCCTGGATCTGCCCATCCTAGGCTCTGGATGGGGAAGATGGGTCTCCAGCTGGCCTGGCCCTGGTCACCTTGCAGCCAGGACCCCTCTCCAGGGAGCCTCTTAATGGCTCTTTTCAGCTCCAGGTCCCTGCAGTCTCAGAGCTGATAAAATTCCCTCTGTTCTCCCCGGTTCAAAATAGCTGCAAGTGGCGCTATATTAGGAAAGGGCCAGCATGGAGCTTCCATTCCTTTTCCATGTTTGGCCAGTGCTGACAGCTGCGGGGTCAGCTCTTGCCCTGACCAGCCCAGTGTCCCTTGAAGAGGACAGTGTTGGCCTGGTGGGGTGGGGCTGCCTCTTCCCTGCCCAGCTCCCAGCTCGCAGCTCGCAGCTCGCAGCTTCTCCTTTGGCCTTGATCCTCCCCCACCTGGGTACCTCAGGCCTGCAGCAAACACAGCTGAGAGAGGAGCCAGTGTGCAGGTCCCAGGAAGGATGCAGCACCTGCCCAGGGTCCCTTCCACACAGAGGCCCGAGGAACGCTGCCCTTCAGCGCCAGCCCCAGACAGGATGAGGAGAAGGGGGTTTAGGGATGCTCAGGCCTGCAGGGTCTTGCATCCCAGATGTTCCTCCAATAAGATGCAAGCTGCCGAGGTATTATGAGCACACTGCCCAGAGTGGGGGAGTTGGGGAAGGGGCTTCCTTTTGGAGCAGGCATGTCAAAATTCCAATCCTGACCCTGCTTCTTCCTAACCCTGTGATCTGGGCAAGTTCCTCACCTGTCTTACTTAGCCTCTGTTTCCTGGTGGTGATACCTACCACACAGATGGGTTATACAGAGTAAACAGGATCCTGAGTCTCAAGCCCTCAGCCTAGGAAAGTAAGTGTGTGATCTATGAACACAGAGTTTGGCACTTGCTGCGAATTAGACACTTAGTGGGGGTGGTGGCCTCAGCCCGCAGCGGCTCCGGCTCTGCCTGCAATGGGGGGGGGGTGGCCTCAGCCCGCAGAGGCTCCGGCTCTGCTTGCAATGCCCTGGGAAGCAGCATCCGTTTTTACTTTGTTTTTGGTTTTGGGTGCTAGGGATTGAACCCAGGAGCATTCTACCTTTGAGCTACACCCCAGCCCTATTTTATTTTTTATTTTGAAACAGGGTCTCACTAAGTTGCAGAGAGTGTCACTAAGTTGTTGAGGCTGGCCGTGAATCTGCGATCCTCCTGTCTCAGCCTCCCAAGTGCTGAGATTACAAGTGTGCACCACCACACCTGATGGCTTTTACTTCGAATAGAGAACCAACCTCACTCCATCCTCTGGCCCATCTTCCCTTGGAGGAAACTGTTGAATCCTGCCTCTCTGGTTGTCAGCAATAATTCATTCCTCTGTCAGTTTCTGGGCAGCCCCTGTGCCAACAGGGTAGCACCTTGGGAGTCAAAAGAAGTAGGAGCGGGGCTGACCTCTTACTTCCCCAGGCAGGTAGATAGCTCCCTATTCCAAAGCAAGATAGAATCAGGCAGACCCTTGCCATTCCATTCTTGTCTGCCGCTTACCAGCTATGTGACCTTGGGCCAGTTACTCACCCTCTCTGAGCTTCTATTTTCCCAATTGGGGGAAACTACGCCTACCCCTAATGTTACTGAAAGATCAAGCCAGCCTCCAGTCCAGATCAGAGACCATCAGGGGCGATGTTACATCACTGCAGGTGGGCCTGCTAGGGGTCCTGGTCCACCAGAGGCCAACCTGGGGGGAGTCCCAGAAAAAACAGGAAGATCCACCAGCCCATTAACGGCAAGACAAGGTGGCCACCTGTGTTCCACCATTCCCGGGGTCTCTGGCAAGAGCCCCCTGCTGGGGAAGCCAGAGGCCAGCCTTGCTCAGGTCCTGGAAGGGCTGGGAGCTGGGGATGCAGGAGGTCAGGGGAACATGGAGCTGATGAGGCTCAGCAAGGGGAAGGGAAGGGCGTGGTGGGGTCAGACACACTAAGTTCCTATTTTGGCTCCTCTAGGGACCAGCTGCGTGCCTCCAGGCAATGAGGACTAGGTAGGAAGTGTGCGACAGGACAGAATTCGGCACTTTACTGCGCTGTCCCCTTTATCCTCCTGATAAGCCTGAGATGTGGACATTGCAGCCCACCACTGGACCACTGCAGGCCTTAACCCAGCCTGCCTTGCTGTAGCACCCAGAGATAACCACACGGATCACACAGGGCAGTAGTAGGAGTTACAACAAGACAACAGGTGCGGAGGGCCTGGTAGCTTCTACGTGCCTGTGTGTGGGCTCTCATCCCTCAGCCCCTTCAAGATGACCTACTTCACCTTCTTTTATTTTTTATTTATTTATTTTTTTTTTTGCGGTACCGGGGATTTGAACCCAGGGGCGGTCTACCTCCGCGCTACACGCCCGGCCCTATTTTTTTATGCTTTATTTTGAAACCGGGTCTCACGAAGTTGCGGAGGGCCTCACTAGGCAGAGAGAGAGAGAGAGAGAGAGAGAGAGAGAGAGAGAGAGGAGAGAGAGAGAGGAGAGAGAGAGTGCGTGTGCGCGTGCGCGCGCCTGAGGCTGGCCGCGAACCCGGATCCTCCGGTCTCCGCCTCCCAAAGTACTGGGATTACAAGCGTGCGCCACCACGCCCGGCTCCTACGTCACCTTCTAACTCCTGTGCTCACCGAGTCCCGCCAGCTTGGCCATGGGGGTGAGGACAGGGCTGCTGTTCTCCCCCACGACCCCTTTCTCCTGGGGATTCTGCTTCCTTGCTGCCCACCCTGGCCAGGATGGGTCCTGACACCTCAACTTCCCTCACGCCAATGCCCAGGCTCTCTGCGGATAGCTCCAGAGCCCACTCCTCTAGGAAGACTTCCCAGACTACTCCCAGCCCTACAGAGCTGACCTGCCATCTCTGACTCCTCCCTGTTCCTATCTCAGGGATCCCAGAGTGGTGGGGACCAGCTTGTCCCCTGGCCCCACAGCTCCTGAAGACAGCAGGCTATGCAGTCCCATGGGAGGGGTGGAGGCCTGGTGTGTGAAAATTTGGGAAGCCAGAGACCCCTGCATCCAGGTCTAACTTGGCCACCAAATGGATGGCGACTTGACCTTCTCTGAGCCTCAGTTTCTTCCTCTGCAAAAGGCCGATATGTCACTCCTGGTGGGTTGTGTAAAGCAATCATGTGCGGGCTCACGGCAAATTATCAGTAGGGTTACCTCTTGTGTTCAACCTGTGCTGCCTCATGATCAAGGCCAGTTCTCTCTAACCACCTGGCCAGGCCTCTCCTGAGCACCGAGAACCCAGGTGGCCCCAGACCACCGGTGGAGAGCTGTGTGCCCGTTACCTACCCTCCTGGGAGTCCGGCACCTGAGGCCTTCCCTCGGAGGCTCATCTGATACATCTGAGCCATCTCCCTCAGGGTCTCTGCCGAGTACAGGCCAATGGGGTTGTTATACTGCCTCGGCTGGCTCGGGCCCGACAGGACTCTCTGGCCGGGTGGGTCCCGGGTCCCCTCCGGGATGGCCCTGGCCCCTGGGCTGCCCTGTGGAGGGCCGGGGTCTGAGGCCTCCGTGAATGAGGTGCAGACGGAGGTCTGGGAGAAGGAGGAGTTAAAGGTGCCCCTGAGCTCCAGGGTGCCTGGGGTGCTCAGGCCGGCCCTCGCCTCAGGGTTGGGGCTGGGTGCCACCAGGCTGCCGTTCGTGTCCAGAGCAGGGTCCTGGCACGGTGCAGCGCCATGCAGGGGAGAGAGAAGAGAGTGATTAGAGGCCACGCACATCCAGCCTTCTGCATAGACGGAAATAGCGTGTTAGTGCGGCGCCCTGCAGCCTGCTGCCAGAGCTCCCAGGCAGGCACTGGTGGAAGGGTTTTGTTGGGAGGAGTCAGGGATGCCCATGGTTCCTGGCCTGGAGGTTGGCATCCATCTGGACCGAATGCAAAACCCTATGCAGAAAGCCAAGCCAAGCCTGCCTGCCTCTGGGGCCCAAGGGAAGGGGTGTGGGGCCCAAGGATGGTAGGGGACCCCCTGTCCTGGGTCTGTTCCCTTTTCCCCCAGAGTGGGACACAGCGGACACAACCAGCCTCCTGAGACACTGACCCCACACTGAGAAGCCCTTCATGGTCAGTGAGACAGGGTCATCACGGCTGGCTGTGGGTGGGAGAGGTGGAGGTACGGAAAGGGAAACTGAGGAAGTAGGTGGCTATTTGGTTTTCTTGGTCCACCTCCAACTTCTCCCAAGCAGCCCTCAGTCCAGTCCCGCAATCTGACCCACCTCAACCCCTGTCAGCCTCTTCTCCTCTGTCTCCCACGTCTGCCCCACTGGACAGATGGGGGCCAGTCTAAATAAGGTCATTCAGGGGAGCAGATTGGAGAGGAAGAGGGGCAGGGCTTCTGAGCTCTGGGTCAGGCCCTGGGGCTTGCAGGCTTGAGCTGCTTTGAGGGGATTTGGGAAGGTCTGGGGCCGGCGCTCTGCCATCCCCTGTGGCCTGATGTGCCTGCCTCTAAGGCCACATCTGCACTTCTGATGGGCGATAGGAGTGTGCTATAGGGCAGGTGGGCGAGTGGAAACTGGAGGCAGAGGGCTGTGTGGGGGAGGAGCCCTAGGGGCCATTAGGCCCCTGCATGGCTGGAAGCGCCTCCTGGGATGGATGGCTCAAGCTGGGGCCTCTGCCAGTCCCCCTATCAGATGAGGGTCGCACCTTCTGGACACCTGTACCCTGCCTGGCTAGGAGGATGACCCATCTTCTGAGGACACTGCTGCCCAAGCTAGTTTCATATCAGTGCAACCACGGGGCCTGCGGTGGTGGCTACCACCCAGATAGGCACCCCCACATCTCTGTATTTCATGGGGGCTTGAATGGCTGTTCTGAGGGTCAGCAGGGGCAGGGGCAGGGGCTGCTCTCCTGAGGGTGAGTCCCACTGCCGATGGTCAGCACCTACCTTCTGGTGAGGGATCACCGGCAGAGGGGACTGGATCGGGGGCGCTGTCGTGGAGATGGCCACAGGGCGCTTCGACCTGGAAAGACCGGAAATAGGACCAAGTAAGGACAACTGTGCCTGGGCCAGGAGCTCCTGCCTGGGCGGGGCTGGGGCTAGGGGACAGCAAGAGAGACCAGGCAGCCAGGGTAGAGGGCCTGAGGTTCATTGTCCACCCTGTTGGCTGGGTCTCCCCAGGAAGGCGCCGGACCTGGCCAGGATGGAGAAGTCACAGCCTTTGGGTACTTGGGTCAGCACTCACAGACCTCTGCCATGTTCTCAGAAGGCTGCCTAGACAAAGCAAGCAGGGAACATCCTGGCTTCCAGGTCCCCAACTGCCCATATACTGGAAGCACCGTGGCCACCCTCTCTGAGCCTCATCTGTAAAGTGAAGCAGTAACATCTGTGTGTGTGTGTGTGTGTGTGTGTGTGTGTGTGTGTGTGTGTGTGTGTGTGCGTGCACGCACGTGCACTGGGTATTGAACCCAGAGGTGCTCTATAACTGAGCTATACCCCCAGACCTTTTTATTTTGAGACAGGGTCTCACTAAGTTGCTGAAACTGGCCTTGAACCTGCAATCCACCTGTTTCAACCTCCCAAGTACTGGAATTACAGGCATGTGCCACCACATCCAGCTAGCAGGAGTGTTTGTTTGTTTGTTTATTTATTTATTTATGGTACTGGGGATTGAGCCCATGGGCATTCTACCTCTGAGCTACACCTGCAGCCCTATTTTTTTTTATTTTAAATTTTGAAACAGGGTCTCTCTAAGTTGCAGAGGGCCTCGCTAAATTGCTGAGGCTGGCTTCGAACCTGTGATCCTCCTGTCTCAACCTTTGAAGTCCTGGGATTATAGCCACACACCACCATGCCCAGCTAGCAGCAACGTCTTAACAACAACTTGGGTCTGGTTCTTCTTTCTCAGCTCTGTAGCTCAGGGCCAGGCCCATGCAATTCCTGGGAATGACCCCTCTTTGCCCTCCCATGCCCACACCCACACCCAAGCGCTGGAGAGCTTCACCTACTTCTGCAGGGTGAGGCTCAGGTTGTAGCTGGCTGACTTGATCTTGTTCTGGGCCTCCAGGTGGGTCATAGTGTCTGTGTTGACGCCGTCGATGGCCACCACAAGGTCACCCTGGCTGAGCTGGGACTGGGCTGCCTTGCTGCCTGGTGTGATCTGATTAGAGAGCAGAAGAGGGGTGAGCAGGAGACTGGTCCTGAGGACAGGCCAGTCCTTAAAGAAGAGTCTTCTAGAATATCCAATAGAGGCCCACCATGTTGTCTTCCATTCACTATGGCCAGTCCCAGCTGCTCACCAGGCCTGGTTCCTCTTCCCAGCACATGACCACCACATTTCCTAGTGCTTTTTTTTTCTGCTTGTGGCCATGGGACCAGCTCTGGCCAGTGGAATGAGGGTTGAAGCAATGCACACCACTTCCAGGTCTGCCCCTAGCAACCATCCTTGTGATTCTAAATGTAGGATGGAGAGGAAGACAGCTGAGCTACTAACTGGAAGGGACTTGGATCCTGGAGTCACTCTCTGGAGGACAGATGATTAGGAGCATCATATAGCATGTTGCATGCATGAGGAATAAGCTTCCATAGTGCTGAGCCATTGAGATGTGGGGGCCGTTTGTTACACTGCTTAGCCTACTGTTACCCCGGCACCCTGCAAACCCATGGAACATTTTTCAGGCCCCAGGAGGGCATGGAGACACAGGAGCTAAGACTCAGCACCATGCACCCCAGAAATATTGACAGGCCAGTGGGCAGGACAAACGCACCCACACAGAAGCATCCTAGCTCAGCTGGTAGGTGTGCAAAGGACCGAGGGAGCCATCAACTCGCCTGCGCGAGCACGGTCACCTGAGAAATGGGGTAGGGTTTAAGGATCTCTGGTCAGATCCATACCTCCAGAAGAGGGAGCGCAGGTGTGGGGGCTAGCTCACAAATCCTGTACCCCACTGACATCACGGGAGGTTAGAGACTGGAGGCCCCATCTCCAGTGTGACTACAGAGAATGCCATCGAGTCTCTCCTCCAGGAATACCCCACAGGACGTCAGGAAGACCATGTCCCCTGAAACATTACTTGGGATGCCACGGTGACTTAGACTGAGCTCTCAATGACATCCGGCACAATGCCAAATTTTGCATGCTGAATGCCATGGCAGCCCCACCCATAGTAATGTCACATATGATACAAAATTCCAGAGGGCCTAGTGATATCACCTGAAATGGCCTAAGGGGCCATCTGTAGTGATATTAGCAGCCATCTCTAAAGCTATCTCTTGAGATGTCATGGAGACTCTAGCTTGCCTCTGAGCATCCCATGAAATGCCTGGCCCCTGCTGACATCACATGGAATGACTTTAGGACCTGACCCCCTATGGATCATGCTGGAGGTTCCCCCTCCTGACCATGTGAAATGCCATTCAGCCCCACCCCTAGTGACATCAGAGGAAATAGGAGGTTCTGCCCCGCCCCCAGCTATGGCTGGAAGGTGTTCCTTGGCTGTGCATCCCTACACACCCACCAGCTAGTTCTCCTGGCTTCTCTGGCACATCCCAGTCACCTTGGCTATAACCCAAGGACAAGTCCAGCTCCGAATGCTGGCAAAAGCCAGTTTCTGGCGAAGGACTGGGGATCAGCCTAGAAGGAGCCCAGAGAGGACCTGGGGACAGTCCTGTGCCCCATGCGCCAAGCCTAGGTAGGCCTCCAACTAAGCCCTAGTGGAGGCTTCCTGCCAGGCGCGTTACAGGGCACCTATCCAAACTAAGGCACCCTGCAGCCATCCATCTCTAGTCCACTCCCAGACAGGCTCTACAGGGTGTACCCAGAAACATAACCACGCCCCTGGTCCCAGAAACACTGCCCTACACCATATAAGCGATGACAGCAGGGACTTGCTAATTGCTGTGACCCACCTTAGAGACCCGGGGTGCCTTCTGACATACTAACTTGTGTGCAGAACACACCCCCCTCCAGCCCCCAAATCTGCAGGCGAGACAAGGACAATAGGGAAATGTCTAGATTGCCAGAAAGCCCCATCTGGTTGCCAAAGCCCAGCTCACTCTCCAGAACTTGTAGGCTCATCTTGTAACTATTTGGGATTTCTCCAAATACAACTTTATCCCCAAATTCATGGTCATAGGGAGCCTCTTCTAATGACAGGAGTGCAGAGATTGAACAAAGCATAAATAAACAGCAACAATGAAGAAAAACAAAATACTTTCCTAGTCTGAGGGGACTTGAAGACAAGCTGGGCTGTCCTGCAGCAAATCCACTTGCCCTTCCGGCTTCCCATGTAGGGCTATGCTATCCCCAAAGATTAGTTATACATGTTTTTCTTCTCTCCCTCCCTCCCTCCCTCTCTCCCTCTCTCCCTCCTTCTTTCCTTCTTCCCTCTTTTTTTCTACTGGGGATTGAACTCGGGGCATTCTACCTCTGAGCTATACCCCAGCCCTATTTTATTTTTCATTTTGAAATATGGTCTTTTGAGCCAGGCATGGTGGCGTATGCTTGTAATCCCAGTACTTGGGAGGCTGAGACCAGAGGATCTGGATTCACAGCCAGCCTCAGCTACTTAGTGAGGCCCTCTGCAACTTATCGAGACCCTGTTTCAAAATAAAGAACAAAGCTGGGCGTGGTGGCGCACACTTGTAATCCCAGTACTTGGGAGGCTGAGACCAGAGGATCTGGATTCACGGCCAGCCTCAGCTACTTAGTGAGGCCCTCTGCAACTTAGCAAGACCCTGTTTCAAAATAAAGAATAAAAAAAAATTGGGCTGGGGGTGTAGCTTGGAGGTAAAAGGCTGCTGGGTTCAATCTCCACTACCACAAAAAATAAAATAAAATAAAATAAAATAAAATAAAATAAAGAACAAAAAACAGGGCTGGGGGTGTAGCTGGGAGGTAGAATGCCCCTGGGTTCAATCCCCGGTACCGCAAAAAAAAAAAAAAAAAAAAAAAAAGAAATATGGTCTCTCAAAGTTGCCAAGGCTGGACTACAGGCATGATGCGCCTGTGTATCTCTTGTCTGACTCTCCATCCCTCTCTCTTTATTGACTGGGTCCCAGAAAAGACTGAAACCTCCCAACTCCTTGGAGGGTCTTGTCTCAGCCTCCCAGGTCCTGGGAATATGGGCATGAGCCACCATGCCAGACTTAGATGTTTTCAAACATGAAAAATGTTGAAAAGACTCTACAGGGCACACCCAAGTAGCCACCACCATGGTTTTACCATAGCATTTAATTCATCCTGCTTTATCAATCCATCTCATTTTGGAGGCCACGGGGGTGAACTGCTGTGGGGGAGCCTGTGGGCAGCCCACTAGGACAGTACGGGCATTGCCAAATTCACCCTGAGTGGAAGCACACGAGTGTTTGCAACTTTCTTTGAATTGCCTTCAAAGAAGGATACCCCAGATGCTTCTAACCATCTAAGGAGAAGGGGTTGTCCCCTGCACAGAAAACTGGGGGCAGGGGAAGGGAAGCAGCTGCAAATTCCACACAGAGGGGCAGGCTCCGCCACCACAAAGGGGACACTGCCAGGCAGGAGGGGAGTGCCCAGCAGCTCATGATGACAGTGTGAGCAAGGGCACCAGAATGACATCCAAAGGAGGCTGGGCTGGGCCAGCTAGAGCCAGCTGCATGCCATCAAGGGTGCCTTTGTGGCAGAGCCCCTTAGGGACATCTTTCTCCCGCCGGCACAGGCAGCTCATGCAGGTTCTTCCCTGTGCCTGTCCTGCCTGGCTCCCCCTCATCCTCAGGTGTGGGCTGGGGTGATCCTTGATCCTGAGGAGAGCTCAGTCTCCCGGGGGGCCTGGTCAGTAGCCAAACACCCCAGAGGGAAGCTGTTGAGCTGGCCCCTGCCCGCCTCTGGCGCCTCTCTCCCCACACCTGTGTCTGCCCATCAGACACAGGCCTAGCCTTTGGCTGCCCCAGCAGGGCTGAATGTCCCTTGGGTGGGGGTGGGGTACAGATATCCTCTTAAAGGGAGCCGCTCTTCTATTCTGCCCAAGTGCCTTTAAAGAAAAGGAGGCGGGATGGAGGCAGGGACCCCAAAGGCAGCCAAGGCCATCAGTTCCCCCCTCACTGGAGGAGTGGAGTGGCACCCTGGGACCCTTGCCTGAGCCCAGGGTTCATGAAAAGTGTAGTCCAGGCACAATGCACCTGCGCATCTCTTGTCTGACTCTCCATCCCTCTCTCTCTATTGACTTTGTCCCAGAAAAGACTCAAATCCCCCAAATCCTTGGAGGGTCTTGTCTTTGTCCTCCCTCTCTCTTTCTCTCCCTGCCTGCCTGCCTCCCTGCCTTGAACCTGAAATTCTCCTGTCTCAGCTTCCCAAATACTGGGATTACAGGTGTGTGCCACGGCGCCTGGCTTTTTTCTTTTGTTTGTTTGTTTATTTATTTATTTAGTTATTAGTATTGGGAATTGAATCCAGGGACACTCTACCACTGAGCTACACCCCAACCCTTTTTATTTATTTATTTATTTATTTATTTATTTATTTAGGTACTGGGGATTGAGGCCAGGGGCATTCTACCTCCTCTGAGCTGTACTCCCAGCCCTTCCCGCTTTTAATTTTTAAAAACATTTTTTTTTGTATGTGTGGTACTGGGAATTGAACCCAGGAGCATTCTATTTCTGAGCTACACTCCCAGCCCTTTTTATTTTTTGTTTTGAAACAGGGTATTGCTAGGTTGTTGAGAGTCTTGCTATGTTGCCAAGTCTCGGACCTGCGATCCTCCTGTCTCAGCCTCCTACGTACTGGGCCACCTTGCCCAGCATTAGTTTTTAATTTTGAAACAGGGTCTTGCTAAGTTACTGAGGCTGACCTCGAGCCTGTGATCCTCCTGTCTCAGCCTCCCATGTACTAGGATTACAGGCATGTGCCACTGCGCCCAGCTTTTAAAAAAATCTTTCTATTCCCCTTTGAGCATTTAAAATTGTGCTTAGAATGAGTGTTTCGCTCCTGCTCTTGACAGGGACTCCAACCCCGGGCAGAGCCCAGAGAGACCCCAGGGTGGAGGCACTGAGGCCAGGCTCTGGGTGTTTGGAGGTCACGATCAGTTACCTAGCCCACAGAAGCCCTTCTACCTTGCTGGGCCATGATCCTAGGGCACCCCAGAGGGTGGCACAGGAATCCCAGGTGCCAGGTCCACCTGGGTGTGCCTGGGAGGGAGGCAGCCAAGGTAAGAGTGTGACTCTGGAATGAGCCAGGCCTCAGGCTGCTTTGTGAAGCTCCATGAGGACTACGTTATCAACAGGGGATTATCTAAGTGAGGACCAGCAGAACTGAGAATATGTAGGGAAGCTCAAATCAAGGAAGTGCAAGTGCTGACCATCCTCTTCCTCCTGGAGGCGCCAGAGGGCCGAGGCTGGTAAGACACCCCGCCCCCCCCACCCCACCAGGCTCCACGGACACCAGATTTAGAGCTGGCAGAGGGTGGGAGGCAAGGGGTCAGCCCCACTGACCAGTACAGAGCCAGCTGCTGTCGCTAGAGGGCCGGGTGGATGGGATTCTGTCCAGGGTCCCAGGGAAGCAAGGTGCCACCCACACTGTGGCCTCCTAGCCTCCCAGCTCTCTGGCACCAGGGGTGAGAGCTGGCAGCCTCCCTGCTGGCAGCTGGACTCTGCAGAAGTTTCCAGCTACCCCTCTTAGTACCCAGAAGCAGACAAGCCAGGGCCTTCCTTCTCTTCTGGATTTTCCAGGTGTGGCAATTTGGGATTGAAGGCAGGTAGGATGCCTAAGGAGCAGGCAATTTTCATAGCTCCTGCCAACCCCCCAGGGGTTCCCCTGAAGCTCTAAGTGCGAAGCCCTAAGTGCATTTCATGTTGTGTGATTAAATTACCACGGTGCCAGGGTTCCCATCTGGCCTCCCCTGGGGCCTCCCCAGGGCCTCGCCCCGGCCCTCAGCCTCTCACTGGAACCTTCTGTCTTTCCACAGCCCCCACTCTCCAACCTCACCCTGGCTGATAAATAAGATAAATAAGCTGAGTCTCTTCTACCCTTGCCCTGTCTCTTTTCCCTCTCTTCCTCACCTCCAGATTTCCCTGAGAAGACTCCCAGGTCCTAGCTCCATCATCTCATACTCAGCCATCCAGTCTCAGCCCCACCCTCCACAAAGCTGGGGACTGGGAGGGGGCTGTCACTGCTCCTCTTTAGCTGGCAGCACCCTCCCACACCTCTCCAGGCCCAGCTACTGTCCCTCTCCTCTCCTTCTCTCTCTCTCTTTTTGAGTGTGGCACTGGGGATTGAGCCCAGGGGTGTTCTACTCCCAAGCTACACCCCAAGCCTATTTTACTTTTTTATTTGGGAACAATGTCTTGCTAAGTTGTTGAGAGCCTCACTAATTTGCTGAGCCTGGTCTCAAACCTGTGATCCTCCTGTCTCAGCCTCCCAAGTACTGGGATTACAGGTGTATGCCACCAGGCCCCGGCTCCTCTCCTTCTCTTGACCAGGCTTACAGGTCTGTCTGTGTCCTTGGTGTGGTCAGTAAAATGCTCTCACATCCCCCAGCCAAGCCAGCTTCATGCCTCCTGGGATGGGTCCATGGGTAGAGCTGGAGCCTGGCTCCAGAGGGATGGAGAAGCTGGGTTTGAGAATGGGAGAGCTGGAGGTGAGGCTTGGGGGACAGTTACAGTTGGGGGCAGCCCCTGGATGAGAGGAGGCCATGCAGAGAGGGAAAGAAACTCAGTGAATGAGGGTTGGTCCATGTCCCAGGATGGAGGGCTGTCCCCATAGGGCTCTGCACTCCTCTGCTCTGTTGTCTCAGGTCACCCTGGGACTGCCCATACAGTTGCCCTCGCTCTGAGTCCTGGTCCAGGGGCCTCCAAGGCCTCCTCTCTGGACCTAGCCAGCCTCGTGTCCACTTCCTTCAGAGCCCTCAAGGCGGCTCTAAGGATCATTCTCCTGGACTGTGACTGCCCTCTTATCTCCTGCTTATCTTCCCCTGTTTGATAGCTAGGTCTCAGAGGCTTGCCTGACCTTCAGCTCAGCTATAAACAGCCACAGCCTGTCAGCACTGCCGGGCGCCTGAGAAACAGTGAGACGTGCTCCAGCGGCCTTGAAATTCCAGGAATTGCCTGCACAGCTACCCCAGAATAATCTTGGCCTGTCCCCATGCCTCTCCCCAGGGATCCTCTGTTCTCGACCTCCCCACCTTAGCTGGGAAAGTTCGATAAATACTGAAACCGAAACCAGCAGAGGGGCAGAGGCCTCTGGGCTGGTGCCTGCCAGGTGGGGTTGGTAAGGTGGGGGGGAGGGCTTGTAGTTGAGAGGCAGGCCCTGCAGGGGCCCAGGTTCACCCCACTTCTCTGTCAGCCTTGCAAGCAGCCAGTTTTATCACTCTAGTACTCTCATGTAGTAGAAGGCACTGTCCCTTCCTCCAGAGAGTTCTGGTCCTGCAGCTCTTTGAGGGGGACCTTCCTGGTGCAGAAGGGCCCATTCTATAGGTACGAAACTGAGGCTGGGCAGGCGAGAATAATGGAGTTGAATGAAAGCACAAAGCACACGCCCCTTCCATAAAACCGGGGGCATAGCCCACGTGAAGGGGCAAGGCCCTAGCCTCTGGCTAGCTGCTGGGTAGGGTGGGGGCAGGGCCTTTGGAGTTGGTCCTTCCTGGAGAACTGGCTGTGGTGGTGGGGGGCAGCTCATGTTGCAGGCCCTGCTGCACCTGTCCAGGATAAATAAAGGCATTTATCCTCCACCCTTTGAGTCTTCCCTTCTGAACCCCCTTCTCTATGGGTCCTCAGGATGAGATCCCATGGGAGGAAGGTCTTGAGGGGCTACTGCTGCCCTGCCCCAGTTGATGCGTTGATGCATCAGGGGCAGTGGGCAGGGCAGGACTGGGTACTGGAGCTACTGCCCAGCCTGCAGGTGGGAGGAGCTACAGCACTCACCTGCAGCTGGGAGGGGACTGGCTTCTATAGTCTCTAGTCAGAGAGGCCAGGGAGCAGGTATGGCAGCCAGGCATTTCCAGGGCTCAGGAGTCCCACCCATGGCCACCTCTATCCTGTGCATAAATGGGACCTCAGTTGGGCAGGCCCTTAGGTGAGCTGGTATTCCCAGCCCCTGCTGAGAAGAAGCAAGCTCTGTGTTGGCCAGCACCCCTCCCCAGGACTGCCCACAGTGCCCTGTGGCACGGGCTCAGGCCAGGAGGCCGAGCAGTGTCCATCGGCCCATTGTGAGAAGCAGGGCATGTCGGGGTGGGAGTGGGGTTCCACCAGCAAGTTCTGGCCCTGCATCTATTTCAGTGGGGAGTTCCTGGTCCATAAGGGCCTTGCGAGCCCCAGCAGGAAGTGCCACGGCTTTGGTATCCATCTGGCTAGCAGCACCAAGCCTGCGACACCTGAGGCTATGGTAGCCTTAGCCCTTCGGTGGAACTTTTCAAGGGACACCAACTGTTGGGAAGGGCTCCAGTGTCCAGCCCACCCTGCTCCCCAGCCCAGGTGACTTGGTGTATCCCAGAAGGAAGCCAAGAGGCCATCATGTCTATTCCCCAGTGCCCTGCCTGGCTTCTATTTTTAAAAGTCCCCCCAGTCACTGGCTCCAGCACATCCCAACATACCCCCTCCCCGAGAGAGGACATTCCTCCTGCTGTCTAGCTTAAGGCCTCTGTGCTGTCATTTAAGCCCCTGGCCATCTGGGGCCAGGTGGTGCATAGGTCCCGTGTGAGGTCATTGGCTATCCTGGGTGTCCCTGATCCTGGAGGCTCATTTGCACCCACAGGAGGGACAGTGGCAAACCTTGAGTATGGTGGGGTGGGGCTGGGGGAGACACAGGTTCTGTCCCAGGGATGGAAGAGCAGGGTAGGGGGGCCACCTTGTAGGGGGAGGATACCTATGACCATGGGTGTGGGGGTTCCTCAGGGCCCAGGGCAGGTTAGCCACTGGGCTCAAATGCCACGTGTCACCGCATCATTAAGCAAGGTGTACAAGGCCCTGGGTCTCCTTTTGGTATGGTGGTATGGGACCCTGTGTCTTTAGGTCTGGAGGGCCAGAAACTCTAGCTCTCCACCTGAAGGGTGGAGGGCAAGGCCACTCCAGGGGTATTCCAAGGCTCCCAAGGCAGCCCTGGGTGGAGCTTCTCCTTCTTGTGCCCCTGAGGATTCATTCGAGGTTCCAAAACCAGGACCATTTCTCTGCCAAGCACCTCCTAGACCTTCCCCTGCTACCTACCTGAGGCTAACCCCAGGCTCAAGACCTGTCTTGCTGCCTGGGGAAGAAACTGTTTTTTTCCCTAGGTGGGCAGCAACCCAGACATCCTTGACCCCCTCCAGTGACAGCCTGAGGGCCTCCCCTGCCCCTCATGCCCAGGTAGCGCTGCCAGAGGCTCAGCTGTCAGGCAGGGTGGTCCTTGTCCTTTGCCTGCTCCACAGCTCCCCCTGAGCCTGGGGCCTGCAGTTCCAGCCCTGCCAGGACTAGCCAGGGAATGCCTTTATCTGACAAATGACTGGGCACCTACTGTGTTCTAGGCAGTGGCCGAGGTGCTGGGACCAGAGCTGTAGTTAAAAGGAAGTCCCTCCTTCTCCCTTCCTCTCCAATGTCTAGCTTTTTGGCCTCTCTGGGCTTTGATGTCTCCAGCCAGGCAGTAGCTGTTCTCACAACCCCCGATGCTCTGTACCACCCCACCACAGACACTGCAGGAAGGTGTTAGACAGGCAGGCAGGCCAGGCAGCCCCCGGCACAGACGTGTGAGCCAGCCAGTGCTAGGTCTCTGGCAGACCCACTGAGGCAGGGGGAAGAGGGGCCGGGATGGAGGGGATGCTGGAGCTCAGAAACCAGTCCAGCCTGGTTCCACATCATGACATCAGGTGGCAGTCTGTCCGTCCATCCATTCATCTGCCCATTACCTGCCCTCTCCATGCTAGGGCTGAGCTTTTCCCAAAGCAGTTGCCTGCTTCCAAGTTGGGACTCCAGGCTTGGGGGCACCCTGAGCCTGCTCTGCCAGGGAAGGGCTCAGAAAGGCATTGTACTCTCTGTTCACCTGCCTGCCCACCCTGCGGACTCAGCATGTCCTTCTCTGCGCTCAACACCTGACACTCATCCGTGATGTCACATTCAGGCGGGCAAACTCCAGGGGACAGGCTCATGTGGGTAAACACCGGCCCTGGCCACAGCCGGGAGACCAATTCAGTCCCAGCTCTCTCAACTGGGCATGGAGTGTGCTCTGCTCTCCAAGAGCCCCGGGGAGGATGGACAGACAGACAGAAGAAGGCTTATGTGCCTTCTTCTGAGAGTGCCCTGCCCCTTTGGATGCCGGGCTGTGGGCAGGATGCACTTACCCGGGAGATAGTGAGGGGCATGTTGAAGTCCTTGCCCCCCTGGAGACGGAAGCCCCAGGGGCCGGGCCCGGTCAGAGTCACGCTGTAAGACATGCTGGTGTCTGCAAAGAGTAGAAAGAGCCAGGTAAGAGGAGACTCAGGCACACACCTCCCTAGCCCGCACCTCTGCCCCTGCCCCGACCCCCAACCCCCAACCCCCACACTTGCCTGCTGTGTCCCCTTCTGCCTGGCCAGGCTGTGTGGTGCTCCTGGGAGACTCCTAAGAATAGCTGGGAGTGAATGCCATCGACACAGATATCTGCCCCTGCTGCGCCCATAAATGGACTGTAACCCTACACTGTGCCCGCCCGCCTGTGGCCTCCCAGCCTGGTCCACTGTGACTCACGAGGCTAATATAGCCCCTGGGGAGGGGTGTCTGGCACTCAACCCCCCCAGGGGGCAGGAAGGGAGGACTGGCCAGGTGAATGATAATGCTCTGGCCTCCCCTCTCCCTCTGCCCCCTAAAGAGGACAGACCCCTCTCTCTGCTCCTGTGGCCCAGGAGACTGCGGGCTGAGCTCCCTTGGGCAGGGGTTTTGCTGTTCTGTGCTCCCTGAAACCAGAGGTGTGCCTTATCCAGTGTGGGTCCTGGTGGTGCCTAGGATGGAGCTCAACCTCCAGCAGGTCTGGGAAAAGCTTCAGCTCAAAAGACTAGTGATTGGTCCTCCTGAGGTTGTCCACTGTAAAAATGATTCTGTAATAGTGGCACCTACAGGCACGACCAAGCTCAGCATGGGGTTCTTACACCATTATCCCTGGGGTCCTTACAGGCTGCCACCTTGGCCTGTAGGAGCTCCAAGGTCACACAGAGAGTGGACCCAGGCCACACTGGAACCTGGGCTAATTCCAATGGGGCTCATGCCAGATAATGGGCTTCCAGCAGCTGCAGGCGCCTCCTGAAGCCCTGGCCTGGGGGCCTGGGCCCCTGCCTTCCCTCCCTCGGCACAGGGCCTGGAGGCAGCTCTGGGGCAGGCCTACCCTCTCCAGACCCTCGGGCCCAGTTGGTTATTCCTGGCTCTCCTGTCTCATTTGTGCCCTGGAAAACTTGACAGTAGCATGGAAAGCTCCAGCTGCCAGCGCTGCACGCCAGGCCCCGTGCCCTTTGCGCAGGAATGGCAGGGGCAGGGAGGAGGTGCCATGTGCTCAGCTGTTAGGACACAGTGCCAGAAGGAACAGGGAGGGAAAGCGTGTGGCATGTCCAGCCCATACCCCAGAGACACTGTGTCCCGGGTGGGGCCCTCGGCCCCTCAGGACTCCTGCCAGTGTGGTCTTTGCAAAGGTCAGGATGTCCCTAGAATCCCTGCTCTGAGAGAGACCTCGGGTCCCATGTGGTCTGCAGTAAGGCTCACTCTGGGTCCTCAGCTGGGGAAACTGAGGCTCGGGGAAAATAACCAGGTTGGTTAGTCACTGGTCCTCTCCGAGGGCCCTCACCTGAGCTGGGCTCTGTGGACCTTGTGCAGGCCTTCCTAGCAGCCTGCACCCCAGCCTCACACCCCAGGTCTGGCACACGTGGGGTGCCTGGTCGGAGTGCCCATGTTACAGGGTTGTTTGATAATTTGCCCAAGTTCACAAAAACAGCAAATGGAAGAAACCAGGAAGGAGCTGGGTTCTTTTCTCCTCGTCTGCCTTGTGTGACACACAGGGCAGGGGTTTTGCTGTTCTGTGCTCCCTGGTGAGGAACCGGAGTTGCACCTTATCCAATGTGGGTCCTGGTGGTGCCTAGGACTGAGCTCAGCCTCCTGCAGGTCTGGGAAAAGCTTCAGCTCAGGAGACCAGTGGTTGTCCTGAGGTTGTCCAGCTGTAAAAATGATCCTGTAATAGTGGCACCAGCGGGCACTGTGCCTGTCCTGGCCCAGGAGATCAGCACCCCATCCCTCTTCCATACCATCCCCTGCCCCCCTAGGTCCCATGCCATCCATCCCTAACTCCAGCCTTGTCCCTTTCTTAGGGGTGTCTGTCCTGCCAGGTTGGGGAGGACCCGGCCCCCGGGGGGAAGGCTGTACCTGGAACCAAAAGCTCTTTCTCTTGACTCTGGCACCGGCCTGATGCTTGCCTCTGGGGGAAGGGAGGGTGGCGGGAGGATGCTCTTAAAGGGGAAGGCCAGCCTCCCTCTATCTGCCTCCCCTGGGAGATGGAAGCCAGCTGGAGAGCAGCTGGTACCCACAGGCTGGGCGGAGCTTAGCAGCTCATTGGGGCCACGCCTGCTCTTTATCCCTTCTCCACTCCGCCCCCTGCATTTTGATCTGGTCCTTCAGGACTGAGAGACCCAAGGTGGGGATGGGAGAGGGGAGGACAAGGCCAGGCCCTATCACAGCATCAATAGGTAGACACCATGTTTGTCAGAAGAGACCTCTGCTTTTTATTTTTTTATACCCTGCCAGAGCCACACAGGCCTGGGATGAAATTAGACTACTGATAGGAAACAAACCCAGTGGCAGGGCACGTACACATGTGCTTGGTGTGCATGCAAATAGGTACCTATGAGAGAGCGGGCTGCTGAGGCCCAGGTGTGCGGGTGTGGGCTGCAGGGGAATTGTGTGGTATGGAGCGGGGCGAGGGAGAAGCCCGGGTAAGGAAGTGTTTTCAGTGCACAAGTGAGGTCTGTTTCAGCTCGTGGGATACAGATGCAGGGCTGACTTTTCTGAGCCAGTGAAATGCACATCCTGGGCGCGCAGGCTGACCAAGACACATGGCTCATAAATAGCTGGTGTGTTCTCTGGAGCCATCACCATTGTTATCACCCAGACAGTCACAGTGCACAGCTTCTGGAGAGAGGCAGATGATCTCCTCGGCTGAGCCTGGGTGTGGCTGCTGTGCTGAGATCCGATGTGGGGAGGAGACCTAGGGTTTGGGCTGTGAATCCAGGACTGCACAGGCCATGAGGGCCACATTCAAAGCCTGCAGGCTCTCAGGGCGATCCTGGATCTGCCCCCATGCTGGGGGATGTGACTGGACTGGACGTGTCCCAGAAGAAAGGGAGAACCAATGGGCCTCCTATAGCCTGGGGTCCAAGCTGGGGAGCTGTCCCTTTGTCTGAAAATAAACAGTGTACATCTGTTTAGCCCAAGGAACATCCCAGGGGGAGCCATCTCCCTGAGACCCTCCATGTTTGGGGTCACTGAGAGGTGAAGGGAGGTTGCATGAAAGGGCCAGGTCACAGTCCGGGGTGGGCTATTGCTACTGCTTCTTTTTTGTACTGGGGATTAAACCCAGGGGCACTCTACCTCCAATCTACACCCCCAGCCCTTTTTATTTTGAACAGGGTCTTGCTAATTTGCCAAGGGTCTCACTAAATTGCAGAGGCTGGTTTCAAACCTGTGATCCTCCTGTCTCAGCCTCAGTACTGGGATTATAGGTGTATTGGGATTACAGGCTGGGTATGGGGAGACCTCCTTGAGGACCACCTCTCAGAGAAGGAACCAGCAAAGTGTAAGGCCACCTGCCGGAAGTCCGCCTGGGATGTCTCCCAGGCTTTCGAGCTCCCCGGGTCTGGACCGAGTTCCTCAGCATGCCCACCCTCCACCACATCCCCTGCATCCATTCTGTGAGCTTCTCAGTAGAGGAGTGGGCTCTGCTGCTCTACCCAGGCCACTCCTTGCCTGCCCCAGGGCACCGGCTTCCTCTGGAAGCTTCATTCAACTCCACCTTCCTGGGACACCTTGGAGGGTCCGGCCACTGCAAAGCTGACCAAGGCCCTCCCTGTCTCCCAGCGTCAGATCTGGTGACCACCTACTGGCCCTCTTCCCTTCTCATACGCCCCCCTGCCATCCCTAGGTCCCTTTCCCTGCTCCCAGGGTCAGAGAGAGAGAGAAAGATCCTGTTCCAGGACATGCAGAATTTCCTTCCCTGCACCCTCTGTGTTCACACGGGCCGTTTCCTTGACCAGGACAGTTCAGTGCCCCCCCCCAGGCCGGCCAGAGACCCCCAGTTCACCTCCACCTTCCCCGAGGAGCCTTGGGGACTTGCCTCTGCTTCCAGCACACTGCGTGCTCAGGACTCCATGGCAGTGCTTATCGGGCGTGTTGGTGACTGCTGATGGCCCTCCCTCTCTGCCCAGTGTCCCAGCCCAGCCCAGTCTCCCTCCAGAATGGCACTACGTCCTTCATCACTGCCTGACCAGCCTGGGGGTCACTGCCAGGCTTCCGCCCTGGCCTCCGTGGCTGTGCACAGTGCTCAGGCTCCAAGCCAGGGTGTGGTGCTCCTTGGGGGGGAGGCTAGGGGAGGTAGGGACCCCCAGCTGCTGGGAGCAGCCCTAGGTTCCCCTCTCGTGGACACACAGGGAAGCAGTGTGAGCGGAGGTGTCTGCTGTCTCAGCCTGATGGGGAAGCCCAAGAGTCCCCAGGAGCAGGCTGGGGGGTGTCGTGTGGGGACAAGAGAAGGAAAGGGTGGGGAGCTGTCAGCTGAGGGGGGCTTGCCTGGGGCGCCTGTGCCCACGGCATTTCCAGCGTTCCAGAATATGGCCTTCTCTAATCGCCATCGACATTCCGTTCCATAGGCACTTGGGCTGACAGCTGGCCTTCTTTTAATAGCCACAAGTATTCTGGGTGACATCCTGATCTCGGGTCGTTTGCGGTGAGCACATACACAGCTTGTAGCCCCCTTCTCACAGGTATGTCCCCAAAGAAGTCACACAGGAAGGTGCGTACTGTGCACACGTGGTCACAGGCACAGCTCAGCACAGAGCAGACACGTGGGGAAGCTCAGTCATGTGTCCTGGGACATCACAGTGACCAGGAACGTATGCCAGGCAAACCGTCACACATATGTGCAAGTTATGCTGTGCTGGCCGCAGACCTCCATGGATACACACGTTTATACAGGCGCTGCATGTCCATCATTGCACAGTATAGCCAGCAGCACACAGCCAGGGTCACACACAGACACATCCAAGAACAGTCACAGACCACACAGAGACCCCCAGGCAGGCATGAGAAAACCTGGGGTGCTGTGGAGGGGGCAATTGGGTCTCCACACAAGAGCAACCCTCCCTTCCTGGCTGCTCCCAGGGCTGCTTGTGCCCAGTCCCCAACCCTTTACAGATTGGCAGGTACCAGGCCCAGTCACCTTGCTGGAAGTCTCCGCTTCCTGTCCTTGGGAACTGGGAGGGTCCTTGGCATCCTCATCCTCCAGGCCCTGACCACAGGGGGACCATCTTCTCGCTTGCCGGCCAGCCCCCCATGTGGCTGCTGCCTTGGTGTCTGTCCAGCCCTGGGGAGGAGGGAGAGCAGCTGTGAGGGGAGAGGGACAGTCTGCATTGTGCTCCCACCCCTCCCCTCTCAGCTCCTTTTCCAGCCCCCCCACCGCATGCCATGTTGCCATCACCACACTCCTGCAACTTTCCAATCAGTGCATGACCTTGCCAGCATGTGTGTGTGTGTGTGTGTGTGTGTGTGTGTGTGTGTGTGTGTGTGTGTGTCACATTCTCCTAGGCATGTGAGTGTTTAGATTTTTGGGTGGACGGGTGGTCTTCATGAGGGTCTAAGCCTCTGTTAGCAGAGTAGATTTACTTGTTCTTTATCAGGGCGTGGTGGCACATGCCTGTAAACCCAGTACTTGGGAAGCTGAGACAGGAGGATTGCAGGTTCGAGGATAGCCTCAGCAACATAGAGAGACCCTGTTTCAAAACAAAAAATAAAAAGGGCTGGGGTGTAGCTCAGAGGTAGACCACCCCTGGGTTCAGTCCCTAGTATCTATGTCTCTCTCTCTCTCTCTCTCTCTCTCTCTCTCTCTCTCTCACACACACACACACACACACACACACACACACACACACAAATATTCTACATATTTTCACTACAGTGGTGCAGGGAAGGGACCCCAGACAGCTCCTCCTTCAGCCTCTCAACAGAGACCACAGTGTGGGGCAGTGGGAGGAGATGGCTGTCTGGTCTGTCTTCGTGGTTCTTGGTGAGAGCCCCAGAGGGTCCACAGGCAGGAGGAGCCTGGCTATGACTGGAGATGGGAGCCCCAGGGAGCTCTCCTGGGGACATTTGGGGGCACCATAGCTCCAGGCCCTGGGGAGGGATGACATCAACCGTGGGGTCAGCATCTTCTCATGGGCACACCACGACCCCCTGGGCAATGTTAGGAGAGAGAGAGAGAGAGAGAGAGAGAGAGAGAGAGAGAGAGAGAACTGTTCTCCCTTTGAGAGGAGGATATGGAGGCTCAGAGAGGTAAGCGACCCTCCCAAGATCACACAGCGAGGATGTGGTAAGCTGAGGCTTGAAGCCTCGACTCCAGGCTTCCTCTCCCACTTCCTGTGGCTCTTCAAGGTCCCCAGGAGAAGGGGGCTTAGTGCTGAGGAACAAGGGCCCCTGAGCTGGCTCTTGCCTTGACTCTGGATGCCCACCCAGGGCCAGAAACAGGCTCTCAGGATAGTGTTAGTATGGAAGAAAAGGTGACCGGAACTGCGAGACCCGTGTTTAGACTGAGCTCACTACCAGGCCAGTCAGCAAGGGCCCAGCATCCTTACCACCTCGCTCTCAGAGCCCAGAGACTCCTGGCGCCTCTGTCCAGAGATCCAGCTGAGGTCAGAGGCCTGGCTGCTCAGTGTGGAGCGGTGGGTGGAGCGGTAGCTGAGGGAGGGGCGGCTGTGCTGGCTCGACACCCTCAGCAGCTCCCCCAGGCATGGCAGGTGCTGGGCAATGGCCACCCTGCGGGACCACATATCTGGTTAGGGTGAAGGGACATCAGGGGTGGAGGAGGGACAGACAGACTGACACAGGGTTAAGGTGGGTGGACAGATAAATGTGAGATGAAGGGAACAGACAGGCAGACACTGGGAATCATGGGAGGTAATGCAGATGGACAGACAGATGCTGGGTGAAGGAGACCGACAGACTCACAGGACTGCTGGGATGGACAGACAGACCCTGGGTGGTGGGCATGGAGGGAGAGTGGTTCAACCAGGTGGACACTGGTTCTAGCCCTCATGGGGCTGGCTCAAGCCATGTCTCTGGGAATGGGGACTAGGGACACCGCTGAGCACTCTGGGATGACTGGCTGGTCCAACAGCTGCTTCCAGAGGGTGGTGAGTGACAGACACCACCAGGCTAAACGAAATACTGAGGGCCCCTGCAAGAGAGGCGCCTTGCTGGGATTCTTATCAGCAGAGCATGCACTGGTTACAGCCACCCTAGGATCCTGCCGGGGACCTTACAGTGGAGAGAAGCATTCCCTTCTGGGGCCTCTCCACTCTCTGAGGGGTATCTGTGCAGGAGCAGCACTGCTCATCAGTCACCTGAATGCCTCATGACCTACATCCTATGACCCCATAGTTAGGATTGGACACTGCCCAGTAAGCCCTGATATCTCTCCAAATGAAGCCCCCTGGGACACTGAGGCAGGAGGGAGTTGTACCAACTCCAGACCCACCAACACCACTGGCTGCTCCCAGCCACCATGGCCCCAGCCCAATGCACATATAAGAAACGAGACAGATGGCCAGCGTCCACCCCCGACTGCAGACCCAAGCCTTCTGTGCCCATTGGTGGTCCCTGGAGGCCTGGAGGAGGGCTGCACCTGTACTTGGGGTGGGTGATGGCATAAACAATGGGGTTGTGGATGGCAGAGGCCTTGGCGATGACAGCCGGCACCGAATTCATGTAGGGTGTCAGGATGTGTGCGTACCTAGGACAGAGAAGGTGTGGGATCCCCGCTCCTCTTCCCCATTTGGCTCTCCCCCACCAACTTCTTTCCTCTGGGCTAGACCCTGCCAAGGCCCAAACCCGAGCCCAGCCCAACCCAACACAGCCAAGTCAGCCCCGAATGGAGGGACCAATAGTTCCAAGGAGAGTTCTGGGGGGTGGTCGAGGGTGGGGCTCTGGGAGGAAGATGTGCCAGGCTTGGCTAGAGGATGTTCACCTGGTCCCACTGACCCTTGGAGCCTGTGCTGCTGACAATACCTCCAGTGCCCCCCACTGAACGCAGCCTTCAGACCCTCTGAAGAGTTCTTCCTACCCCACCCCTATCTTGATGCCCACTGCTTCCCTGGCCATCTTAGAGAAGCCTCATAGTAGGCCCCTAGAGAGGTCCAGGCCATTCCTACCCAAGAAGGTCTGTACCAAACACCTCTAAGGTTTCATAGCTCTTGCTGTTGCAAAAGTGCTTCTGGAATCTGAGGTAGGAGGGTGTCGTTACCAACTCCAGACCCACCAACGCCATGGCTGCTCCCAGCCTCCATGGCTCCTGCCCAACACCCATGCTGCTGCAGATGCCAAAGCCCCCAGACTCTAGCTACACAGGACTAGAGAGAGGCTCTCAGAGACCTGTTCCTAGATGAGTAGCACCCCTGGCTGTGTGCCCCCAGCCCAGGCAGAGGGGACTGGAAGCTCAGGGAGAGCTGTGTGCTCTCAAGAGGATTGTTAGGCCCTTGGGCTGGATTTGGAGAGGGACCAAAGTCCCCACGTGCCCTGGAACCTCTAGGAACTGGGCAGGGCCTGGGGTGGGGCATGTCATGCAGGAAGAGAGCGAGCCTTCTAGGCTGGACTCCGTGTGAGGGTGGCTGGGAGGAAGAGGCCACCAGGGGCCCCGTGCCTTCAGCCCTGTCCCACCCCTTAGCACCTGCTCACCCAGCAAAGGCCACCAGGGCCACCGTGGAGTAGGGTGCCCAGGAGAGCACAAAGAGAAGGATGACCAGCAGTGCGATCTTGGCCATTTTCCACTCGTTCTGCAGCCGCTGCCACTGTCGCTGCCGCCTCGGGGACTCGCCGCAGCCCTCGCAGGCCCTAGGTGATCACAGTTACTGTGCGGAGCCTCCCTGGACCATCCCTGGGGCACTTGGGTAGGCTCATCCCTTCCTGTGCAGGCAGTCCTGACTTCCAGAAAGTTCTCATCATGCTGAGCCTCACTGCCTTTTTGTGGTTCTGCCGTCTCTGCCCTCCCCCAGCCGTGCCTTCGAGCCCCCTCCTCAGAAGGCTTGTCTCTGGCAGCTTCACTAGACACCCCCACTGCATAAGCCCATGAGCTTGGCTTGTCTCTTAGCCTCCCTGGAACTGGGAGCACTCTGGAGAGTGGAGCAGGGTCTGTCCTGTCCTCCTTCCTCCCTCCTCCACGCGTGCAGGGCACTCACCGGCCTGTCTCCCGGATGGCCCTGAAGATGAAGACGTAGCAGTAGATGATGACGAGGAGTGGGAGGAAGAACACGAAGCAGAAGAGCAGCATGGTGTAGGTGCGCACAGAGGGCGTGAAGGTCATATAGTCCCAGGAGCAGGATGTCAGCAGCCCCTCGGGTACATAGGCGCCTGGGAGCCGGACAGGCGCTCAGCCTTCTCTGCAGCACTACCCAGGGCTCCTTGTCCAGGAGGCACTCTGTATGTGGGCTTTGGGGGTCCCTAACACAGCCCCTACCCAGCCCAGTGCAGCCAGGAAGCCGGTGGCAACTGGGGCCTGTGGGGACCTTTCCAAGCTGATTCTGGCAGAGGTGCCAGCTCAGGAGGCAGCTGGCAAAATCCATGCTGCTCATTCGTGCTAGACTGAAGCAGAGGCCTCACTGTGGACCCGGGGTCATGCACCCTAAGGCTCCTACCCCAGAGGGCTAGAGCCTTGCCGCATACCCTGCTACCTGCTCAGGCTGCCCAGCCCAGCCCCTACCTGGTCTCACTGCAAACCCTGCATCAGATGTACTTGCCACTGTTTTTTTTTTTCTCAGTACTGGGGATTGAACCCAGGGATGTCTATCTCTGAGCTACACCCCCAGCCCTATTTTATTTTTATTTTGAAACAGGGTCTTGCTAGGATGATGAGAGTCTCACTACTTGCTGAGGCTATCCTCTAACCTGCAATCCTCCTGTCTCAACCTCCCAAGTACTGGGATTACAGGTGTGTATCACCATGCCCGACTTTTTCAAAAAATACTCTTATTGGGGGGTTGTAATTATACATCATAGTGAGGTTCAAACAATGCACACAGCACTTGGTGTTTCCCTCCACATCTAACCCTGCTCCCCTCTCTTTCCTCCCCATACATATTAGTGAGATTGGAACCGATACCTTCATATATGGACATAACATTATTTGAACTATTTCCTTCCTCAATCTTCCTTCTTCCCCTCTCTATCTCCTCCCCCCCAATCACCTTCCACTATTTTACTGGACTTTTTCTTCATTTATCTGAAGTCCCTTTTGTTTCCTATTTTCTCTCTAGCTTCTACATAGTAGAGAAAACATATGACCCTTGACTTTCTGAGACTGGCTGATCTCACTTAGCATAATGTTCTCTAGTTCCATCTATTTTCCTGCAAATAGCATAATTTGGTTCTTTATGGTGGAGTAAAATTGTTGATAGTAGCAAATTCACAATAGCCAAATTGTTGCATATGCCTGCCACTTTCCCCCACCTGACCCCCCTTTATTTGGGGAAAGGGAGCCCCAGATGGAGCACCCAGTTTCCCTTGCTGCTACTGGTGCCTGACCCCAAATGGCTATCTGACTTGAGGCTCGGGTGATCCCCGGGCCCCTGCGACTTAGTCCACTCAAGTTCACCTACCTCCCCTTGAACAGCCCCTCCCAGCCTATCTGCCCCTCCCCCAATTCCACCAGCCCACTTACTCCAGCCAAAGAAGGGTGGCAGACTCCAGACCAGGGCATAGAGCCAGACGCCCAGCAGGAAAAGTGCTGCCCGCTTCTTGGAGGCCACCCCAATGGTGGCCAGGGGGCGTGTGATCACCAAGTAGCGGTCCAGGGCGATGGCCGTCAGGGTGATCATAGAGGTGATGCCAAAGAGAGCCCCACAGAAGGCATAGAACTCGCAGCCTGTGGGCACAGTCCCCTGCCCCAAGTCACCGTGGGGAGAGCGCCAGTTAGGTACCCAAGGGGAAGGAAAGACTAGGGATGGCATGGACTCACAGGAAAGCAGGCCTGAGCCCTCTCCACCCAGTCCACTTGCCACATCTACTGAGGCTGGTGGAGGGCTCAGAACCAGAACCGGATCTTCCCTCTAGCTCACTCATGGGACTGAGGGCCCACTCTACCCAGGAGGAGAGAACCAGCTCATCTGGGCCCCCTCCACTGTGGGCATCCCTGTGTCAAACCCCTCTTCCTCCCTCTAGCCAAACAGAGCGCAAGTGTCTACCTGCTTCCCCAAAGAGCCACCGCTTATAGAGGCTGCTGGCGAAGAAGACGGGGGCCTGGGTGAAGGACATGAGGAAGTCGCTGACTGCCAGGTTGATAATGAACATGTTTGCTGGTGTCCGGAGGCCTCTGCTCCTGTGAGGGTCAGAAGCAGTTAGGGGTGCTTCCTGATGCCTCTGGAGCTATGAGGAACTTCCCTCACTCCTCAGACACACACACACACACACACACACACACACACACACACACAGTGCACGTGTGTGTGCCATGACCTATATGTGTGCACACACATTGCACATGCACACACGTGCTGCAACCTGCACACATACACATACACACATGCCCATGTGCACACGTGCATGTCACAACCTACACGTGTGCATGCACGAGTCACACCTACACATGCTCACACACAGGTGCACATGTGTGCATGCAAATAGACGGGGGCTGCTGGGCCACAGACCTGTTCCTCTGTGCAGCAGGTACCACCTGAGCAGCGGCTGACCCCAGCAGTGCGAGCTGAATGCAACCCCCAAGGCGGTTGCCGCAGAATGAAGCGGACAGAGAGCAACGTCTTGGGAAACTGTGTGCTGCCCGGGGAGGCTGGTTATCGATTCACCTCCATTTCCTCTTTTCACCTTCTGGATTCCCTCTGTGTGGCTCACACTCTCTCCTTGGACAAACCTCTCCAGGTCATGGTCCCCCCCAGAGGCTTCCCCCCAGGCTCCTCCTGCTGTGTGCTCTGACTGCCTTCCTGTGAGCTTCTCCTTCCTCCTCAGGCTCCCTCCTCATCCTCCTCCTTGCAGTGTCCTGCCTGGCCCAGGCCCTGCCAGGCACAGCTGTCTCTGCAGCCCTCACCCTCAGGGAGGTAAAGGGCAGAGGAACTGAAGTCTGTGACCAGGGGCCAGGCACCTTCGCAAACCTCGTCTCCTGTCACCATCCATCTTTGTATCTACCCCCCAGGGAGGCACTACTGTACCCATTTTCCAGATGAGAACAGAGGCCCTCACTCCCGAAGGACTTGCTCCCAGTCACGAGTCTCCACAAGGGCACAGCTAGGATTCAAGCACTCCTTTGCCAGCAGTGCACAAATGTACTTCATCCTCACTGGACTCCGGGAAGGAAACCGTGACTCCATTTGGCAGATAAGAAAAGTGAGGTCAAAGGGAACAAGTGATGTGCTCAGCCCTTCCGCTGGTTGGTGGTGGAATCAGGGGACTATGTGGCCCCAAATCAAAGCTCACTTCTCCACCGTGGCCAGCAGGGCAGTGGGGGAAGCCTTCTGCGGTTACCAGGGATGGTCCTGAGGGCTTTGAGGACTTGGGACCAGGCACCCAGGGCTGCTCTTCAAGGTAAGGGAGGACACCCCTGGGGCAGGTGACGGTGAGGTGAGCTGAGAGCAGGGCAGAACTGGCAGAAACCCGAGGGTCCTAGGGGTACCTGCCCTCCACAGAGGGTGGGCCTGGGGCCCAATCAGCAGGTTACCTTCAAGCTTCCCTGGACCATTTTTTTCTCCTTTTCCTGACTGTGAGGATCAAAGTCTGGACCTGAGACCATTGAAGATGTGACCGTGGCCTCCCTACCCAGTCTCAACGGCGTGCTGGACAGAGCTGGGAGATGTTCCTGCCCTTGTGTTCTGCCCTGTCTCTGTGTGGCTGGCCATCCTCCTTGCCCTGGGCCCAGCCCCACCAACCAGGTACCTGCAGAAAGTGTAGATGACCGTCAGGTTGCCCAGCATCCCTGTGAGTCCCACCAGCAGGATCACTGTGCCCAGGGTATAGTGAGCGTGGTCTGGAACATCCACTGTGGGGAAGGGGATCCGGCTGGCAGCCTGAGCCCCAACTGCCTGTGGAAAGAAGAGATTTAAGTCATCACATTATCCCTCACCACCTCAGATATCTCTGAAAAAGAAGGTAGGATCCCAGTGCAGTGGTGCATGCCTGTAACCCCAGTACTTGGGAGGCGGAGACAGGAGGATCACAGGTTTGAGGCCAGCCTCAGCAACTTAGACCCTTAGCAACTTAGTGAGACCCTGTTTTGAAATAAAAAATAAAAAGGGTTAGGGGTGTAGCTCAGAGGTAGATTGACCCTGGGTTCAATCTCCAGCACCACACACATACACACACACAAAATAATAATAAGATAGGAGCTGGCTGGGGTGGTACATGTTTGTAATCCCAGTACTTGGGAGGCTGAAATAGGAGGATCACAGGTTTGAGGCCAGCCTCAGCAACTTAGTGAGACCGTCAGCAACTTAGTGAGACCCTGTCTCAGAATAAAAAATAAAAAGGGCTGGGGATATAGCTCAGAGGTATAATGCCCTGGGTTCAATCCCCAGAAACACACACACACACACACACACACACACACACAC
>PVJS01002836.1:0-80611 GCA_004027185.1 Glis glis
ACAGCATTGAAATAGTTAAAGTTAAAACTGCTTGCTGCAGGCTCTGGCTAACAAGGCAGGATGTCCTTAGCGGACTCACTCCCTGACCTAGACATCTGTTGGGAAAGCAAAACGTCCTTACTTGGGACCCTCCTGACTGAGGTCAAGATGGCCTTCTATAGATTAATGGTTATTGTGGTTACTATTACTGTAACAGTCTGGAAAGTTATAGAAAACATCTTCCAATATAGAATGTACAAGGACAGCGAATGTCTAACCAGTCTGTGATGATCAACTGTATCTATAACCAATCCTGGTAAAGGTCAGGCAAACCCACATGGAACTGTCCAATTAGCAGAGGGAAACTGAGGCTCTTTGTTAGAAAATTATAAAAACTGAAGCAAAAACGTGCCCGAGGTCCCTGTACTGAACTGCTATGTCAGTTTATGTCGGGCACCCAAGCTTAAGCTTGAATAAAGGCTTTTCTGCAGTTGCATACGGCTTGGTCTCCTGGTGGTCTCTCTGGGACAAAGGGTCTGAGCATAACAAAAGCAAGGTTCTGCTCTTATGTCATGAAGGCCAGAGCAGGAAAGAGCAAGCAAGCACGGGGATTCAAAAACAAAAGTACAGTCCCTAAGACCACACCCCAGCAACTCCCCTTCTCCAGCCACACCCTACCTACCTAGGTTACCACCCAGTATATCCATTACAATGGATTTATCCACTGATGAGATTACAACCCTCATGACTTAATCATATCAACTCTGGACAATAATACATGAACTTTTCAGGAGACATTCTATATCTAACCATAACACCTGGGTTCTCCTCCCTTTCTGGCAAGGAAATAAACAGCAGGTGTGCAAGAATTTCACATCCAATTTTATTTAGGTGGTAATTGCTTAGAGGTATATTGGCTTTTAGTCTCATACTAGAACACTGGACTGTTTATTTATTGGCCAAATGTTCAGCTCATGATTAGGAATTCCATATCAGTCTTGTCCCCTCTAAATAAGCTTCTCCACCAACTTTAACTTTGCTATTGATTTATTCTACTTACAAGACAGTTTTCCTATCTTTCTCACTTTGTGGCTTTTGAGTGACTCATTGCTTTAAGTACATTAGAAAAATCATATCAATTGTATGATTTCAGGTATATGGCCCAGATGTACAATTAGGCCAATATAAATAACAACAGCCTAAAGAGGCACACTGTTCCTGATGGTGGTCTCCGGGAGTTTCATTTCCTCTTTTCTTGTGGTTTGTGTTAGAATGTGTTTCTTTCAGTGTATAAGCTATAGATAGAAAAACAGTCTAACTCATTGGAAATTGGAAGCCCTACACAGGTTGCATTTGCCTCCATTTCTATCCAGGTGCTAAAAACCAGACTAAAACATACAGTTTCAGTGAAAGACGACTGTGTACCAAACATGATGCTAAATGTTACTGCAGTCCAGAGGGGACAGGGTGATAGCAATTAATTCTATGAGTTCCAGAATTGGATGGCCTTCAACCCCTGAGAAGCTGTGTTAGTTGGAGAATGCCGCTTAATCTTTCTGTTAAAGATATTACACTAGCACCTATCTTTAATAAGGATTAAGTCAAAGTACGCATAGGGAGTCAGCACTTGAGTAAAGAGAGCATCCAACAAACACAGTTCATTCTCTCTCTCTCTCTCTCTCTCCCTCTCTCTCTCCCTCTCTCCCTCTTTCTCTCTCTCTCTCCTTCTCTCTCCCTCTCTCCCTTTCTCCCCTTTTCCCTCTCCCTCTATCTCTCTGTCTCCCTCTCTCTCTCTTTCTCTCTCTCCCTCTCGCCCCTTATCCCTCTCCCTCTCTCTCCCTCTCTCCCTCTTTCTGTCTCTCTCTCTCTCTCTCTCTCTCTCTCTCTCTCACCCCATGGTCTATTCCATTCTTATTCTTCTTCCACCAGACCTTTTCTCCAGCCTCCTTCCTTCAATAATTTTCTACCCTTCGCCCCACCTCCTGCCTGCACGTGGGGGCCCTTCTCTTTCTCCTCTCTGCCCTCCTATATTGATTTCTGCCCTTGGCACACCATCAGCAGTCATGCTGTATATTTTTCCTGCAGTAAGACTCACCTTGTTGGCACTAAAGATCTAATCTCATAAAACGTAAGAAGATGATGTTGCCAAGAAAGCAGTTCTTCATCTTGAGCACTTCAAAGTGACCCCAGCCACCAGAGCAGAAGGAGAGAAAACCCCACAGGCTGACATCAAAGGCCGCGGCCATCAGACCTGGCAGCCTCCTGTGGGAACCTGGGGCAGCACTGCGTTTTAAGCTCCTCGCTATGGTTGCTATGCCTGCCGCATGAGCTCCCGCCCTTCACTTATCCTTCAAATGAAGCTGCGTGGAAATTCGGTCTGAAATGCCCCTGACTTACCCTTAGCTTTGAGTTATGTTGTTTCTGTAAAACCTGGGAGCATTACAGTGGAGCCATTTATAAGGTGAGTCACCGGGGCTTGTGAAGTCCTCAACACCAGCTAGGAGCTGTGCCCTCGTGCTGGCAGCCGCCCTCCGCCAACCCCTCCACCACCTCAGTATCCTGATCTGCATCAACAGCCCTGCCAGCTGCTGATAAGACAGCGGCTCTGGGAACCATGAGAGGCACCGGCACAGGCTATCTGATCCTGCACTTTTCTCAAAGTCAATCACCAGATAGTTAATTTCATTTTTAATGGGTAATAAGTTTTTGTAGACCCTGTGGGAAAGTCAGAGACTAAAAGATAAACAATAATCTCATCATTCACAAATAACAACAGCAAACATTTTACTAGATATGCGATAGCATGCATAACAATGGCATTTATAATGCCAAAAAGTGTGTTTATGTTTAATATTTATAAACATATTTATATGTTTGGTATACATATATATACTTTTATTGCATTATATTCATTTATGTTGCATAAGTATGTGTACTAATATACTTTATATTTCTATATCATATGCATAATAATGTTTATAATAACTTATACCTAAATATACATATCACTTATATAACTATAAATAAGTGCATATGATAGATGAATATATGCAAATATACAGTTATAGATTTTAGGTATAAAGTAATACCTTTTTATCTGTGGCTTCATTTTCTGTGGTTTTAGTTACCCTCAGTCACCTGCAGTTTCAAAATATTAAATGTAAAATTCCAGAAATAAATAATTCATAAGGTTTTTGGGTTGTCGTTGTGGTTGTTTGGATTGGGGATTGAGCCCAGGGCATTCTACTTTGAAGCTACACCTCAAGCCCATTTTTATTTATATTTCGAAACCAGTTCTCACTAAGTTACTAACGGTCTCACCAAGTTGCTAAGGCTAGCCACGAACCTGCAATCCTTCTGTCTCAGCCTCTCAAGTACTGAGATTATACACAGGCACCACCACGCCCAGTTCATACATTTTAAGTTACACACCAGCCTGAGCTGTATGAAGAAATGTGAAGAAATGTCATTGTTATCGCCGTCTCTCCCACTCAGGACATGACCTGTCCCTTTGTCCAGTGTATCCACACTGTATATGCTACCTTCCTGCTAGTTCCTTAGCAGTCATCTCAGTTATTAGATCCACTGCCACAGTATCACAGTGCGTATGTTCTGATAGTCCTTGTGCAGTGGCCTAATGCTGCATTGCAATGCCCTGCTCACCTAACTTCACCTCACCATGTACACATTATATCCCCTCCCACCATCACAGGAATAATGAGTACAATACAGTAAAATAGAGAAAGGCCATGTGCACCCTTTATTTTGTATATTGTTATCATTATTCTATTTGATCATTACTCATCGCTATTAACCTCTCACTGTGCCAAATTTATAAATTAAACTTTATCACAGGTATGTATGTATAGGAAAAAATATAGTACCTATAGGGTTTGGTACTACCCATGGTTTCAGACAGCCACTGGAGGCCTTGGGGCATATTGCTCACAGAGAAGTGGGGATACTGTAAATATTCCAATATTTGATATTATAAATAAAAGAATCTCCAATTATGAAACCATTATATTGCTGATGATTCAGGCGTTTTGTGTTTGATTGGTTGGTTAGTTGGATTTTGGAGGTTTCTTTGTCATTTGTTTTTTGTTTGTTTTGAGGGGTTTTTTGGTAGTGTTAAGTAGAACTTGATCCATTTCTTTTAAGGTGCAAGAAATACAAAATCAAAATCAAACGAAACCTTATTGAAATTCCTCAGTTGTCAGGGCCAGCAAGCAAGCCATTTTCAGTTATTTTATGTGGTTTTCCTTCCTATCAAGGGTTGTACCAGAACAAGGAAAATGAGAACTGACCCTGGGCCTTGGTGGGCTATGCACCATACTGTCACTCAGGTAAGCCTGGGGACCCTTTAAGGTCCCTGGAACTTCCCTGGTGGTGCCCACACCTTGCAAGTTCCACCTCAGGGGCTTGAGCTGCAGCTCCTCAGGCCCAGCACTGGCTGCCCCAACTCCCAGGAACCCTCCTGATTTTTCAAGTCCAGCACATGAATGGCCAAGGTCTGACCTTGAAGGATCCTTCCACTCTTTCAATACAAGCTCATTCTTATTTATTTATTTATTTATGGTACTGGGAATTGATCCCAGGGCCATTTTACCCCTGAGCTACAACCCTAGGCCTTTTTATTTTTTGTTTGGAAACAGGTCCTTGCTATGTTTCTGAAGCTGTCCTCGAACCTACGATCCTCCTGTCTTAGCCCTCCAATTACTGGGATTGCAGGTGTGTGCCACCACACCTGGCTAAGCTCATTCTTAAATTGTATTTGTTCTACCAGAAGTAAGATGCTAGGTCAACTGCTATAAATACTTTTAAGACTCTTTTAAAAATCCATTTAAATGGTTTATTATAAAATATATAATGAATAGATGAAATGCATAGACAAAATATACAGAATTATAAAACAGTCACCGTCGTTCCCATGGACTAAGTTAAGAAATAAATTATTTCAACTTATGTCATGCTCCCTATATATCTCTTCCTCTCCCTCATCCCAAAGGAAATATAATTTTGAATTTTGAGTTTATTAATGCCTTTCTTCATGAAAATGTATAACTAAATTAACATCTATCTCTAAACAACTGCA
Organism: Glis glis; assembly: GCA_004027185.1. Classification (NCBI taxonomy): domain Eukaryota; kingdom Metazoa; phylum Chordata; class Mammalia; order Rodentia; family Gliridae; genus Glis; species Glis glis. The sequence continues at coordinate 5,075 of PVJS01002836.1, forward strand.
AAGCTTTATACACTTTATACAAGTAATGTTAGTCTTTGTCCTCTTTAGAAACTTGTTTTTATCCTTCAGCATAATGTTTTTGTTTTCTTAAGAGTTGCTGTTGCCAGTGCAAGAGGCTTTGGTTAACTCATCTTGCCAGAATATTCCATCATCACATGAAAAACCACCACTTACTTATGCATTCTCCTCTTGAGGAAAGGGAGGGGCTGTTTCCAGTTTTTGGATTTTTTTTTTTTTTTGCTATGAACAAATAGTGCCACTAAGAACACATTTCTGCAATTCTCCAAGGACACACACACAAGAATCTATCTGATGTGCATTCCTGAGCTAGAGATGTTACTCATGTCCACCCAAAAAGATAATGATTTTTTCCAACGTGTTCATACACATTTTATCATCCCGCCAGCATGCTTAAATGTTCTTCCTTCTATACTATTCGATACATAAATTTTGCCTATCTGATAGATGTGAAATGGTATCTACTTATAATTTTAATTTGCATTTCCACGGTTTCTAATGAGACAGAACACCTGGGCACATGCTAATGACCATTTCCTATTTCCTATTTCCTTTTCTCTAAAATACTTCTGTATTCTCCTGTCCATTTTTTTTCCTATGAGATGCTTAATAACTTTTTTTTTTTTTTGCAGTACCAGGGATTGAACCCAGGGGCGTTCTACCTCCGCGCTACACCCCCGGCCCTATTTTTTATACTTTATTTTGAAACTGGGTCTCACGAAGTTGCGGAGGGCCTCACTAAGTAGAGAGAGAGAGAGAGAGAGAGAGAGAGAGAGAGAGAGAGCTGAGGCTGGCCGCGAACCTGGATCCTCCGGTCTCCGCCTCCCAAAGTACTGGCATTACAAGCATGGGCCACCACGCCCGGCTTGAGATGCTTTATAATTTGATGTCGGTTTTTAGATATTAAATCATTGTCAGTCATAGGCACTGAAAATAGAGATTTGTAGTCTACCTTTAGGCTCTTATTTCCATTTTTACTTTTTTGTTATAAATTATGTGCAATCAACTTCACATGTTTCCCGTGTATAATTTGAAGAGTTTTGACAACTCTCTACACAGGAAGGCCACAGCACAAGCGAGACAGAGTGGAATCCATCACCCCGCACTTGCCCTTGGCCCGGCTTTTCAGACCCTCACTACCATGCCCCTTCAGGCTGTCACTCATATGAGTCCCATCATGAAGGATTAACTTTGTCAGTTCAAGAATGTCACATAAATAAAATCACACGTGTATTTCATGCCTGAATTCTTTCCCTCAGAAGGCTTTGGGGATTCGTGCACTTTGTTTTATCAGCATTTTCTTTGTATTGTTGAGTAGTATTCTATTGTGTAAATGGACTGCAGTTTTGTTTCTCCATTCAAATGTATCCATTTGTTGATGGGCACGTGGCTTCTTCCCAGTGTGTTGATGGATATGAATTAGGTAGCTAAGGAGGTGTGTGTGTACAAGGCTGTGTACGGACATGTTTTGTTTCTCTTAGGGAAACACATAGGCGTGGAATTTCTGCTTCATATGTTCAGTGCATATGTAACTTTATTTTTTTAAAACTGTCCACTGTGGAGATCAGTGTGGAGATTCCTTAGAAAACTGGGAATGGATCCACCATATGATCCGGCTATACCACTACGAGATATCATTCCAAAGGGACTGAAACCAGAGAACTACAGTAATATATGCATACCCATGTTCATAGCAGCACAATTCACAATAGCCAAATTATGGAACCAACCTAGACGTCCATCAACAGACGAATGGATTACAAAACTGTGAGAAATGCACATAATGGAATTCTACTCAGCAATAAAGAAGAACAAAATTATATCATTTGCAAGAAAATAGAAGGACCTGGAGAACATTATGTTAAGTGAGATCAGCCAATCACAGAAAGAGAAGGGTCATATGTCTTCTCTAATATGCACAAGCTAGAGAGTAGTTGGGATACAAGAGGGACTCCAGAAAATGGTGGAGAAGCCTCAGTGGAGCCAGGGAAGTGGTCTAAGGGAAGGGGAAGGGGAAGAATGAAGTTCATTAATGATTATTCCTCTAATTATCTTCTACTTTTCCAACATTGTGCTGTTCTGGGTTCATTGTGTTTGAGAAAGGTGAGTGACTTTTCTGGCTTCTTAGCATCTGGTGGTTTTCCCTCTTTGAGTCAGATGTCTTTATTATCTGCAGTTTTATGGTCTTTCATGTGTTGACCACCCTTCCAGGCTCGGAAAAAGAAATTCCAACCAATATCAGACCAATTTGCTCTCTGAAAGTTAAAAAAGAGTCTCTGCAATGAAATGAACACTTTTAATCAAAGCTTACCTGTGGACTACTAGCAGTATCCATGTGGTCTCAAGGCCTTGATCCAGGGGAACAGAGACCAAAACTTAGAACCTAACATACCTGGACTTGAACCTCCATCTCTTTCTAGCTGTGTGGTAGTTCATATAACCTGCCCAAGCCTCTATTTTCTCATCTATGCAATGTCAATAATAATAGTTAATCTCGTAATCTCACAAACCTACTGAGTAGATGTCACACAGGTATTAGTGACTATGATTATTAGGCAGGGCTGAGGACCTGGGAACAGGAAGGGTTAAAAATGTTCATCTGTATAAAGAACAAAAACAGAAGCCGGGCGTGGTGGCGCACGCTTGTAATCCCAGTACTTTGGGAGGTGGAGACCGGAGGATCCGGGTTCGCGGCCAGCCTCAGCGCGCATGCGCGTGCGATCAATCTCTCTCTCTCTCTCTCTCTCTCTCTCTCTCTCTCTCTCTCTACCTAGCGAGGCCCTCCGCAACTTCGTGAGACCCGGTTTCAAAAATAAAGCATAGAAAAAATAGGGCCGGGGGCGTGGCGCGGAGGTAGAACGCCTCTGCGTTCAGTCCCCGGTACCGCAAAAAAAAAAAAAAAAAGAACAAAAACAGGGAAGAGGAATAAAATATAAGGGTAACAATGACCAGGCAAGGAAGATGGGAATCAAATCAAAACTCCAGCCCCTCTGTGAGCTGCATTCCAAGGACAACCTGTGTAAACAAGGATGGGGGAGGGGAGCAGACAGATGGCAGCGGGATATTAAAGTCCACCAGCCCACAAAACAACAATTCAAATTAAGGATTGAAATTGGGCAAAAGACATTGTTCTCCCCAGACCCCATTCTGACCAATCATGAAAGAACAGATAGAAAACCTCAATAATGCATAAAAGCTCACCTCCCAAGAACTTCAGTGGTTACTCTCTTTTGGGGGCCTCTCCCCCTGTGTGTGTGGGGAGCTAATTTTTGTTTTCTATCTTTCCTTGACTTACAATAAATTTTCATATTTCTATACCCTTCAATGGTCTGTGGACTTCATTCGTCAAAATCCACAGGACAAAAACCCAATAAGAAGAGACACCCCGTATCATTTTGGCACCCCAGATGAGACCAACAGGGAAGAGAACCAGTGAAGAAAGAATTTGGTTACAATTGTCATAATGAGATCATTTAGTGAGAGCAAAAAAAAAAATAATAATGCAAGAAATCAGGAAAAAAAAAACAATTGTTGCAAAGAGGAAACAAAAACAAAACGAGCTGCATGAATCCTTCTCTTATTTCATTTGTCGTTTTAGCCTTTTCAGCAATTCCAATGACTTAGCTCCTAAAACCCATCTTGGTTTTTGATGGAATTGATACTGTAAGAGATCTGCAAAACACCATCAGATAAAATTACTGCCAGCTAAAGAGAAAATACCAGCATTCCCCCTTAAGCAAATCCAGAAACATAGCATTTCCTCCAGCCCAGCCCTCTTCCTTCTAAGGAGGAAGGTTGAGGGAAGGAGCCACAAGGGAGTGGATGCTCTTTGTAATGAGAGCATGCTCTGTGTGCCTGGGACTATGCTAAGTAAAGGTTTGTACACACATTTCCTCATTTTGTCCTCACAATTGCCCTACAGTATAGTATAATTTCCTAATTTAAAAGATAAGAAAATCGAAGCTCTTTCGAAGTGAAGGAAGCTCCCCAAGAGCTCTGAGTTAGAAAGCATCAGAGCTGACTCTTTTGACTCTGAGTCAAAACCGACACACTCTTGCCCCACACTCTCTCCCAAGTTGAACCCAAACGAGCCATGACCAAAGGATTCCATGCTCTGCATCAGGCATTTATAATTTCATCCTCAATTCTTCCATTCGTAGGGGAAGGCTTGCATGTAATTAACTTAAGGATGAGTTCTCCATAAATTATACTTCAATCTGGTTCTATATTTGAATAATTAAGTTTAAAACAGAAAGACTAATGAAACTAATGGTTAACCAAATTACTAGATTTTGAAAATCATTGATTTTCTCATTTGTCTGCTAAAATTAATTGATCTCATTTACATATACAGATTGCAATTGCTTTAGCTTTGAGAATATTTATCTTCCAAGTTTTCCCACCAAAGTTTCAAAATCCATTTGCAAAAACTCAATTCTACTTCAATTATGCTCATTTGGATGGAAACCAAAACCTTATTGCTCTTCTAATTAATACTATTATGGTTGTTCCTTTTATTCGAATACAATGCCCTTGTAACTTAAAGAATAAAACTTTAAGCCAGCCAACTCACTTTAAGAATACATATGGCAATGATCAGCGTAATATAATTCATTTGGTAAATAAAATAAATAAAAGCAAATTCTGTTACAAAACACACAAAAAATACTTTACAAAATACATTTTCAACAATTCCTACAACACAATACTTGGGGATATTATTACCATGTGATACTAAATGTTTATATATTACATGATGAGAAGGTATTTCCTGGAATACTTAATGAATGGATAAGCTCAAAGGGATTTCCAACAAATACAGAAACATAAGGATCCAATGATTTGAAAAGGGACTAAAAATCTTCTAATTCACTGTTTTTTAAAGTGCAGGTCAAAATCTACAAATATGATGGGTTATAATCAGCCTTTTCTTGCAATAAAATACAAACCTAATAGAAGAAATATAGGAAGAGCAGCTATTGGTCTGTGAAACTTCTGTTTCAGTTTTACATTTTTATGTGGCTATGTAAATACAAGTGTGAGCACATGGGGGTGTATGTCATTTGTGTGTGTACATGTCCTGAGTCATGGTCATGGCATAAAATGTATTTCTTCCTGTGAGTCAAGTTCAAAAAGTCTGAAAACTATGCATCCAATTGATCGTTCATCTGGGTAGAGTTTTGAAGGATTGATAGTTCAGAGACTCCCAAGGAAAATAAATGATAGGCTTTGGCATCAGACAGCTGGGTTTGAATCTGAGCAAATAACTCTCTCCAATCTCAGCATCTCATTTGTAAAAAGAAGATAATAATAGTTATAGCTCGCAAGTTTGTTTTGAAGATTTAGAGAAGTATTATACGTGAAATGGTCATCTCAGGGCCTGGCATATAAAAAGCAATAAACATGGGGTATCATCATTTCCCCGAACTGCTGAAAAGCTTCTTTGTCTCGGATTAAAACTTACCTGCTTCCAGGTGTACCATGCCCTCTGGGTAACATCAGTATCTGCCCCACTAAGTTTTCACCTTTTTCCCTCTTCAGTTGCTCCTCCAGTTAGCCAAGGGCTAAGAACAAAACTCAGTGGCTGTGTTAGTCAGCTTTCCATTACTATAACAAATACCTGAGATAACCAACTTATAAAGAGAAAAGGGTTACTTGGACTCACAATTCTGGAGGTTTCAGTCCCTGTTTGATTGGCCTGTTGCTTTGAACATAAGGTGGCACAAAATGGCGGGACACCTAGAAATGCAAAACAGCTCACCTTGGGCTAGGAAGCAAAAATGAAAAACAAGGAAGAGACTAGAGTCCCACAATCCCCTTCAAAGGCATGACATCAATGACCTAAAGACCCTCTACTAGGCCCCACAGCTTACAGTTCTCACTACCTCCCAATAGCACCAGACTGGAGACCACGCCTCTTTATCTGGGCCTTTCAGGGACACTGCAGATCCAAACTATACCAGCCAGTGGCTAATACTCAGCATGGGAAAGACTAGCTTCTCATCCAGCCCACACAGACACTGGTCTCTGTGTGACTCCAGACCCTAGGGAAGGAGGAGAGATAAAGGAACAAAAAAAAAAAAAAAGGACCATGTTCCCCAATCCTAAACTACTTTCAAACAAAATTGCCAGCATAACTAGGGAGATTCTTAACCACCTTAGAATCCTTCAGAATCTTGGGTCTTTTTTTCTATCATACCTGCTTCCTTCAATATGGTTTACTTAGGCATGGAATAAAAAAAAATAAAATAAAAGGAGCCGGGCGTGGTGGAGCACGCTTGTAATCCCAGTACTTGGGAGGCTGAGACAGGAGGATCGCAGGTTCGCGGCCAACCTCAGCTACTTAGTGAGGCCTCCACAACTTAGTGAGATCCTGTTTTGAAATAAAGAATAAAAAATAGGGCTGGAGGTGTAGCTTGGAGGTAGAATGCCTCTGAGTTCAATCCCTAATACCACACACACACAAAAAAAATGATACTGAGTCTGAATACTGATGAATACAGAATCATGAGGTTTGGGGTGGCCGAGGCATGGAAAATATACAGGGGATATACAAGATATTAGATTGAAAATATCATATTTTTAGAGAGACTTATAAGGCATGCTAAGGGTTTTGAACTTTATGGTATAATAATATTGGTAAGTTCTTCCTTACGCTGCTTGATGTACCTTACATACATACATTCCCTTGGTTAACACTAAATGCATGTCATGAGTTAAGTTTTTCTGGTTATCCTCAATTTTCAAATGGAAAAGCTAAAGATAGAAGAGGCTGAGAAACTCTTACTAAAGAGGGGAGCTGGGATCCCCAACCCCCGGCTATCCAAAGCCAGGAACAATATTCTTCAGGTTCTAGTGCCTTCCATGGGTCAGAGGTGCCACCAGAGGCTTTTAAACAGGGCACAGACGTGAAGAGAACGGTGCTTTCTCTGCTCTTTCTGTACACAAGGCAGAGTAGACCAAACCCCAAGGAGATGGAGGCAGGGAGGCCCCTTGGGAGGCTGTTCACTAATTTGAGAGTCCAGGCAGTGGGGAAGAAGGAGGGGATCAGGCACTGGCACTGCAGGGATGCAGACAGATTAAGATTGTACATGAATCTGGGAGATCAGACTGATGAAAATTGGTAATTGTTTAAATTGAGGCCCAGTGACAAGCAGGGGCGGAGGATGGCTTTGGGGCTTCCAGCTTGAGTAATTATGTGGGTGAGAGAGAATCACCTGCAAATTCCCAGTGTTCCCTGAAGTTTGCAGGAGCAGCCAGAGAAGCAAAGCAACTCTGCATGCAGAGAGTCTACACAGCGCAGGAGCAGCGCTGGGGAGTCAGACTGCAGGGCTGGGAGTCTGGCTTCTGACACTTAGAAGCTCTGTGACCGAGGGCACGCAAGTTAATGTATGTAAAATACTACCTGACACTCAGAAAGAAGTCTGGAAGTGTGGGCTCTTGGGTGATTACATAACCAAGTGAAATAAAAATAGGCAAGGCAGACAGTCCCTCCTGCTGACGGCTCCTCCTGCCACCCCACCCTGGCTTCGCCATATTTTAAAAACTGTTTTGTGCCTCTTGAGAATAAAAGATGTGTCAAAGGCATTACAGCAGACCTTCCTTAAGGGAGTTCCTTCTCCTGGCTCCTAAGGTCTACCCTTTCCCAATCAGGCCGAGTGATCAACCGCCTCTAATGTCATTCTCAGTTCTTTCTTTATTCTGGTGAGTAGGATATTTGTTCCATATTGAATTTGGAACTGACTCCTTTCAGGGACCTAAATGGCACTTCCTTTTGGATGTGGATCAGCCAACCGCGCCACCAGGACTGGCCAAATGAGTTCTCAGAGGCAGAGTTGGCGAACTTTCACATCGTCTCATTCATTCCTCACCGTGGACCTGCAAGGTAGAAGCAAGGAAACTGAGGCTGGGGACGGTTAAATTGCTCTTCCAAGTCAGGAAGCCAGCAGGCAGGCCACTAAGCAGGGTTCTCACCCAGGTCCCCTGGACTCCGAACCTCAGCGCTCTCTGTCACTCTCTACAGCCACCATCAGCCGCTTGTCCTGAAATGCTGCGTCTGCATTTCCAGGACTTCACACATACTAAAGGGTGAGCCACCCAAAGGACCCTAAGTGTACCCCTGCTTAAATTACAGAATTTCCAAGAGAGGGAGCGCTAACTGCCAATCACACCGACAGAGTTCTTCCCACTAGTGCTTATTAAGGGACTCTGTGTGCCAGGTACGATAGTGAAACACCCGAAAATTGTTTACAAATTTAAATTAAAAATTTGATATAAGGCAGTATGTAAAGGACTATAACCACCAAGATTCAACTATCCACCTGGTAATTTTTTAAATTAAGTATCAACTAGATTTAATCTGACTTTACCTTAACAGGGATTCCTCTAAGTCTTCCCTGGTGTCAGAGACCTCCTGGCTATAGTCTTGCTCCATAAGTTCCTCACCTGTTCATCATCAGTTCTTAATCGCCATTGCGTGTCTTCATTCCCAACGATGTGCTACCAGTTTGAGTTTTAAAAGCTTGTGTGTATGTGGTGTTTCTTCCTCATTCTATCTCATTTCAGGTGGATACTTAGATTGCCTTTTCTGACTGAATATTTCCAGAATTATAGCCCCAGCACTAGGAGATTCACTTGTTTCAATACAAGTCCTCCCTCCAATACAACTACAAAAGCTCAACGGTTTTGAAATGTTTGAAGATATTGTAAGGCAGCTTCGGGAGCAAGGATTTGAGAGATTAAAAGCCTAAAGATCACAGAAGCCAAGAGAGAGGCCAACATCTGGCCCCTTTGGTTATTGACCAGAAAATTAGAGATGAGCAATGATAAAACTGAACAGAGACTTTGACAGTCTTGAGAGAAAAGGCCTTGGTAATACCCAGGCTTCCAACTGCAACTCAAGAGAGGCAACATCCTTGGAATAAGGGTAAACAAAATCCAACTCTATGCTAATTACAAACACACACACACACACACACACACGCATGCACGCACACGCACACGCACACGCACACATACACACTCCTTAAAACTAAGGCCACAAAGATTACAGATAAAAAGAATAAAAACTATTTCATGCAAACACTAACTAAAAGAAAGAGGGATTTACTGTGCTACTTATAAAACAAAGTAACTTTGACTTTAAAGCAAAAAGCATTTCTGGAAGTAAAGAGCTATTTCATCTTGAAAAAAAGGAGTCAATCCCATAGGAAAACTAAAAAATTCAAAGTTTCCAATGACCTATGTCAGTTAGGGTTCATGCAGGAGTCGGAAACCACACGAGAAAACTGAGCAGGGAAAATTTAATATAATCAATTGCTAGTTAGGTAAAAGGGGGTAAACTACCAAAAGTGGTAAAAATGTGGCAAAGGCCAAAAGCTCCAAGACACACACAAAAGGATAGATCTTAGAAGTTTCAAGAGGCTCACAAACAAACTGAACTCTTGGTGACCCGGATTCATTTCTAAGATTTACCAAGATATAGGGTTTCTGTTATGGGCCCTGCCCCCTGCAAAAAATAATAATAATAAAAGTCCTAGTGATATTTATAATATTTCCTGGAAATTAATGAACAATCCATCATAAAAGATGGGTCTATTTTCCTTTTTAATGTTGTCACCTTTTCCTGACTACCTTCAGAAGAAGATCTTTCCAAAACAGAAGTTCCCTGGATCTATTCCTCCACAAATTTACTTCCTTTTCCTTTCCGTTCCTGGGAGCCACCAAGAACCTCCAGACCTCCTCTTCCAACAAAGGACCCCAGGGACTGTCCCCATGATTAGCAGAAAACTGGTCCAAACAGAATGTTGTGCGAGGAGCTAGTGGCCTGATGAAATATGTACATAATTTAGTGAGAGCCACTGCTGTGCTGTTGGCAGCTTAGGAGTGCTGGTGAGGAGCTGCCTTCACAGCTGCCCGCTGGACCCACCCACTGGACCCGCACACACCCTACTGCTCTGACGTCGGTCAGAGCTCTGGATGCACACAAGCTGGCAGGATTTGGCCTCTGTGCCTTCATAACAATGTGACTTTTCCCACTGTGGTTCAACTCTGGGCTCAATGTCCTTTGTGCAATTTTTCTCAGCTTCTATACAAGCTTTGGAAATCCTCTGCCTAGATGGAGCCCCTGGGTTATAAGAACTACTGAAGCCAGGAGGGTAGCACACACCTGTAATCCCAGTACTTGGGAGGCTGAGACAGGAGGATCGCAGGTATGAAGCCAGCCTCAGCAACTTAGAGAGGCAATCAGCAATTTTAGCAAGACCCTGTTTCTGAATAAAAAATAAAGAGGGCTGGCAGTGTAGCTCAGAGGTAGAGGTAGAATGCTGGTTCCATCCCCAGCACCTAAAAAACAAAAACAAACAAACAAAAAGAACTACTGTGAAGGTGGGGAAGGCCTGCAGAGCCCTCAGAGAGCTTTCTTTTCCCACTGCCAGGGTCAAACTCCTAGTTGGGGATGGCTTCCTGGACACCACCCAGAATCCACACAGCTGTCACCAGCCCTGAGATGACACAAGCATAAAATGGGCACTTTTGTTTCTTTCTCATGGCCCTAATCCCCTGGATGACAGAAGAAACAGAGAAGCTAGGTCCCAGACCAGTACAGGGCTGCAGCAGCATCAATTCTGAGTGCTCACCAGTCCTGAAGACCTCTCCTCCCATCCAGGCCCAGTGTCAGGACCCTCCAGGAGAACCCTGACCCTTGGCCTTGGAAACAGTTGATTCCTCCATTAAAACATAATTCTTCCAACACTATGAGACAGCATTTCCCAAAGTGTGCTCCCAAGGATGTCCTTGTAATGGTTTGGATTTAGAATGTCCCCCTACCTCTCATGGAAACAAGGCAGCAATGCTGGAAGTGACGCTTGGTTGCTAAGAAGGGCTCCTGAGGGTGTGGCCTTGGGAATTATAGAAGGTCCTCCCTCCCCTTGCTTGCTCTGTTGCTTCAGGGCTCCATATTTTAAGAGGAGAGCATTGGCTCTCTCCATCTCTGCTTCCCACCACCATGCCTTGAGCTCTGCAGACCCAGCCTGACATGGACTGAACCTCTGAAATCTCCAAAACCTGTGAGCAAATAAATCTCCCTTCCTCTAAGTGGTGTGGTCAGTTGTTTTGGATTACAGCAGTGAAAATGTTGACTGAAATGGTCCTTCAAATTGTTCTTAGAAAAATAGTATCACCATTTTAAAAAATAAAATAAAGGAAGAAGTGGCACAATTCATATGTTATAGGCTCAAAATATGCCAACATAAGTAAAATCAGTATATTATGCTCAACTCAGTGCTTCCCCCAAAAAAGATCTTTTTATCAAACCTGCTTTGTTTTCCGCCTATAAACATCCCCCAAACGATTGCTCAACAGAACTATCCTTGGAAAGTCCTAACTCAAGCCACTGATTTACAATAACTTAGTGCAGTAGTATCCATATATCAGGCTACAAAGTCAGGAAAACATGATCTTGCCTCACTATCTTTTCCGTCATGGACAAACCACTGAGTGTGTTTATCTTCCACTCTGCAAAATGGAAAGATATCATGTTTACCCCCATGGGATTTTCTTGTGAGACTCTGATGGCAGAATGGCTGTGAATATGGCTTGTAGATAGTGGAGGGTTAAGTAGTATTTGCATCAGCATAGTTATTACTAATCTGCCTTTTCCAAATCTTATTCTTGTGCTTGTCATTTTGGCCTCAAGATCTTAGCTGTGGCCCAGAGGAGCTGGAAGGAAGGTAAGGAAAGGTAAGTAGATTTGAGGGGGTACACGGAGCTCAGTGAATTGATCCCACAGCAGACCCCTGGGAAGGAGGCTCCATCCATCTGATGACCTACCAGGAGGCAACCACAACTAATTCCATGGCCCCCAGCCAATGCCCTGTCTCCCAATAGTTCTTTTAGCCTCTGTCTACAGGGACAGAGCCAAATAGACACCTGTAACTGTCTCAGAAGATCCCATAGGCCTTGACAACATGTGTAGGAGGGAGACAAGATCAGGACAAGGTGTCCGGGACAGAGGGAACCGCAAAGCTAAACCAGCAGGCTCCAGTCCCTGGGAGGCTGGGAGCAGACCTCCTGGTCAACAGCAAATCAGCACTGGACTTGGGGCCAACAGCAGAATGTAGATGATGCAGTCAAAAAGTTGCACACAGTGAGGCCAGGGGACCAGCTCGGTGGCATTTCAGAGAAAAGTCTTGGAGTCTGAGTGGCCCCTGCAACCTCCTACCTTCCTCATCACCCTGACCACCCAGTCTGTTACTTGTTTCTATTGCTGATCAGGTGGGGAGCTCTTCGAGGCAAGGGGCACACCTTATTGTCTCTGTATCCCCAGCACCCAGGGGCTCTGCTAACATGATGCACACCCGAAGGAGCGAATGAATAAATACAGATAACGCCATGCCTTGGAGGAGGCTGTGGACCTGGCAAGTCTTCATGCCAGTCTCTCTTCCTCTTTGAGGAGGGACAGCACTTCTGTGAGAAGAGGAGAGCCATGTCCTGAGAGTCCTGTGTACAGAGCACTAATCTCACTCTTCCTCTTCCCTGATGGCCCACAACAGCAATCTCAATATCATTCGGCAGCATTTAGGTCTCTGAACTCAGTGGTCCTCCTGCAGCCTCAGCGATCCCCCATGTGCACCCCAGCGGACTCCCATTCCACTGCCTTGTTGAAGCTTCGATGCCCTCTTCCAGCCCCTACCACATGCCCGCTACCCTGTCCTCTGCAAATATTTCACAGAGAAAACTGCTACTATGTGAAATTAAGTCCCTCAACTTCCCGCCCCAGTCTTTAAAACTTAACCTGTATTTGCTCCTACCCCATTTTCTTTCCCCCTGACTCAAAGGAGGGAATGTCACCCCTCTACCTCCCAGTCAACCTCGTTGTCCTACACCATAATATCATAGCATAACTCCTCTCTTCTGGATAGCCAACATTTTCTCTGCTGGGCTTCTAATGCATAAATTTGCTCCAAATGGGATTTTTTTGGGGGGATGGGGGATTCTTGGAATTAAACCCAGGGGCATTCTTCCTCCAAGCTATACCCCCAATCCTTTTTAATTTTTTTTATTTTGAAACAGGGTCTCGCTAAGTTGCTAAGGGTCTCGCTAAGTTGCTGATGCTATCCTAGAACCTTCGATCCTCCTGTCTCAGTCTCCCAAGTACCAGATTTTTTTAATGCATTCAACAAATATTCAGTGCTTACTGTAAGATTCTGTGCTAGCAGCCAAGCATTTAATTCTTGCCTGTAGATTTCATACCAAAACTAAAGAGAAAGTGACAAGCAAGCAAATACTGCACTCTGATTGGGCCAGGTCCCCATAGAGTGGGTGGGGTCTATGGGCATGGAAAGGCCTGGCTGATATACTAGTTGGTATGAGACAGCAAACCAAAGACCCACAGGGGACATGAAGCTAGAGGTATACTTTGATCCCAAGTTCTGATGTAGCCAGCACCTACTCCCTCTGTGTTGGTCAACTTTTCCTTGCTGTGACCAAAATACTTGACAAGAACAACTTAGAGGAGGAAAGGTGATTTGGCTCCTGGCTTCAGAGGTTCAGTGCACAGTCACCAGGCTTCAAGGCAGAAACAGCACGGTGGCAGGGCACGGGGGAGGACAGCTGCTCAGCTCATGGCAGCCAGAGAGCAGAGAGAAAGGAGAGAGAGAAGGGGAGAGAGTGGGAGGGAAGGACCAGGGACAGATATAAGCTCCAAGGCCTCATATAGCCATGTTGCTAAAAAAAATGTAGTCCACTCACCATAGTTCTACTTCCTCAACAGCCTTTCGGTTCACTTTCAATTTACCTGGCTTCTGAGCCCAACTTGCCAATAAAGCCGCTCCTCTTGAGCTGCCTACACCAATGGCGGTTTTCACTGCTCTGATCCCAATGGACTTCCCCGAGGCATTTGATATGGTGTTGCTCCCTTCTGGAAACTCCCCTTCCTTGGCACCCAAGGGCTCTCTCTCTTCTGAGTCTTTCCCTGCCTCTCTTACCTGTCTGTCCTTCTGTCTCCATCACAGACTCCTCTTTCATAACAACTTCACCTGCTGACGCTTCCTGAGGGCTCTCCTTAGCTCTCCTCCTTCCCCCAGTACTGTTCCTGGAAATCCACTGCATCTGTGTGAGTCCCGCCTACCCTCAGCTCAGGTCTCCTTTGTGATTTTCTCTAAAACCAAATCAAATCTCCCCACCCTGCTCTCTGAGGAGACCGTGTACCTCTCCTTCATGGTACTTACCTCTGATGGGATTTTGCACTTATCTCTTTCAAATACACTGAAATTCCATCTGGGCCCTTTGTCCAAAACAAGAATGCTGTTTAAATAATGCATTGTGCACATACTTAATGAAATAATATAAAATGAGTAAAAAGTCATCCAAGGAAAAAAAAAAGAATGGCTTAAGGAAAAGTTATCTTGTATTTTTAATATTTTTTTCTTTTTTTATACTTTTATTGGTGCAATGCAATTATGCATCATAATGAGATTTAAAGTGACACAAACATACATGCACACATCACTTGGTGTATCTCCCTCCATATGCCCATCCCCCCTTCCTCCCTCCCTCCCTCCCCATACACCTTAGTGAGATTGGGAGTGAAACCTTGTATGGACACCACCTTATTTGAGCTGCTTCCTTCCTCAATCCTCATTTTCCCCTCCTCACCCCCTCCCCCAACCCCCTGCCTCTATTCTACTGTTTTCTCTCTTCATTTGACTGAAGTCCCTTTTGCTTCCTATTTTTGTTCTAGCTTCCACATTATAAGCCTTGACTTTCTGAGACTGGCTGATCTCACTTAGCATAATATTATTAAATATTTTTAAAACCTATAGGAAACAATACTGCTATGATCTGAATGTTTGTGAACCCCTCCCCCTAAACCTTGTATACTGACACCTAAGCCCCAAAGTGATGGCATGAGGAGGTGAGGCCTTCGGGAGGTGACTGGGTAATGGGAATGGAGACCTCATAAATGCGATTAGTCCCCTATAAAAGAGGCCCTAGACAGACCCCTTGTTCCTTCTGCCACTAGCTGAGGCTCCTTCCTGAGCAATGTGGCTAAGGCCTTCTCTGTACACTGGACTAAACACACTCTTGTTGTTTGATTTCACATTTTTTTCATCATCTATAATGTTGGGAGCTAGAACAAGACAGCCAGAGAGCCAAGTCTATTCATGGTCCTGATACAGCCCCCCCAGCAACCTTGGAATGATGCAGACAGGGACCAGCCTATCTGAGCAGGAAGCAAGAGGCCACCATGCATCCTGCCACAGCCAGCTAGAACCCTGATCAGCAGGCAGACATGCACAACAGAGATAAAAATATTTTTCTGGAGTTGCATCTTTTTTTTTTTTTTGGTACTACTGGGGATTGAACCCAGGGGCATTCTACCTCCAAGCTACACCCCCAGCCCTTTGCATTTCTTTCTTGTTTTGAAATGGGATCTCACTAGGTTATTGAAAGTCTCACAAGGTTGCTGAGGCTGTCCTTGAACCTGCAATCCTCCTGTCTCAGCCTCCTAAGTACTGGGATTACAGGCATGCACCACCACACCGGCTTATTTATTTTCTTAATGAAACTAGAATGTGATGCAGAATTAGCCTCTAAAAAGCATGGCGTCACATATGTGGGTTTTTGAACAAGTCAGGTTATCTCGTAACTTATCTAACTTATCTCCAACTCTCAGTTTTCTTGTTTATAAAACAACGGCCTTAGTGCACACTGGTAACCATTTCACAGCTACGAGAATTGAAAGGGATTGCAGATGTTCAGTGCAAAATAACATTTAATAGATATTAGTTCTTATTTGTCTCCTTAGCTAACTCCACTGCCTTAGGAAGAAAAGAAAAGGCCCAAGGAAATGTGAACCACCAGAAAAGAGATTAATGATGAATGAAGCTCACGGTCTCATGACAGCCCCAGAGGCTACAGAAGAGCAGTAGCACACGTGTTTCCTATCTGCCGAGGCATGAAACCACACACTCATGTCTTTGTAAAAACCTCAAACAGCTTTGCCCTCAATACAGAGCTATCACATAGCAAGGAAAGGAGGCAGCCTGTAAGTAAGAAAGTTTGTTCTGCATCCAGACCTGCAGCTCAGACAACAGGACATGATTACAGAAAGGAGAAAGCACAGGGTTTCTGCCTGCAATCCAACTTCCAGCTCTTACCCGCCCGCCAAGAGATAAAGGGTTTAATTGGAAGAGGCAGCAAATTGCTAAGTGCAATTCCATGCAGCATACACAAAATAGATACCTTGATTGGATCCGTAGAAACTCTGCTCCACTCTCAGAAAACACAAGTGCTAATTTCCCAAAGCACGAAGTACAAATAGATATCAGGGCCAGGAGCTCCAGACTGTCAAAAGGCCAGCTTCTCACCCACGAGGGCTCTGCTCAGCAACACTTCTGGCACCAGAGGGGAGGGAACTCTGCTGACCCCAGAGCAGAACAAGGCGCAGACAGTCTGCAAATGCCAATAAGTGGCCCCCTGGAGACCCACCTTCAGTGCATCCAATCTCCTACTCAGCCCAGAGTTCAGGCAGCAGATTGATTTCATCTTTAGATGTCTTTTTGAAACCTTTCCTGTTTATTTAGTCCTTTTTGTTCTATCCAAGAATAAGAAGGCCCCGGGGATTTTTTTAATGATTAAAATGGATGGAACTAGAGAATATTATGCTAAGTGAGATCAGCCGGCCTCAGAAAGTCAGGGGTTGTATGTTTTCCCTCACATGTGGACGCTAAAGCCAAAATAGGAAACAAAAGGGACTTCCGGTTAATGAGGACAGAGCCCAGTAGAATAGTGGAAGGGGACTGGGGGAGGGAGTTGGGGAATGGGAAACCGAGGCTTGAGGAAGGAAACATTTCAAACAGTGTTATGTGTATACGTGAAGGTGTCGCCACCAATCTCACTAACATCTATGAGGAGGGAGGGGGAGTGGGGTGGGATACAGAAGGAAACACCAAGTGCGGCGTGCCTGTGTGTATTACTTTGAATCTCACTATGACATATAATTACAATGCACCAATAAAAGTATTTCTAAGAAAACAGCCGTGATGGTTAATTTTATGTAACATCTTGGCTAGACTATGGCGCCCAGGTGTCTGGTCAAACATCAGTCTAGATGTGGCTGTAAAGGTATTTTTTCAGATGAGATTAACACTTAAATCAGTAGACTTTGAGTAAATTGAATTACACCCCCTATAATGTAAGTTGAAAGCTTGAAGAGCAAAGGCTGAGTTTCCTCCAAAAGAAGGAATTCTGCCTCCAGGCTGCAACATAAAAATTCTGCCTGGTTCCCAAGACGAGAACATCAACCTTCACCTGAATCTCCTGCCTGCTGCTACTCTATGAATTTTGGACTTGTCAGCTCCCTCCATTATGTGAGCCAATTCCTTAAGATCAGCTAGGCAGGTAGATGATAGATAGATGATTAGATAGATAAATGATAGATAGATAGATAGATAGATAGATAGATAGATGATAGATAGGTAGATGATAGAGATAGATAGATAGATAGATAGATAGATGATAGATAGATAGATAGATAGATAGTAGATAGAAGATGGATGGATGATAGATGATAGACGATAGATAGATAGATAGATAGATAGATAGATAGATAGATAGATAGATGTTCTATCAGTTCTATTTCTCAATGCAGGTTCAAACTGCAGGGAAGCACAGATTCGTCCCCACAAGGGGAGTCCATTTCCATGATTAAGGCTTCATGTAAAGGCCCCAGGAAGGTCTGAGGCCTGGCCCACAGTTCTAAGATGCCCCAGCCTCCTCCCCACCACCAGCAGTCAAGAGATGAAGGCTAGAGCCTTTATACTCACAAGCGAGGATGGAAATGAGAGACAAGGGGTCCACTCTAGCAGAAGAGCCCCTGGGGCAGGCCAGAAGACCCAGGGAGAACTGACTCTTGTCCCTGTCGAATTGCAAAATCACCCAGGGGTTCTGTGCTGGGTGTGAGCGAAGAACCAGCTTGAGAGAGAAAACTCAGTGAAGGGGTGCCCCAAGAGTGGGGGTCTCAGACCTGAAGCACACAAGAGCATCATTGCTGGAGCCTGCTCAAAAATGCAGATTCCAAAGCTCCAACTGGAATACTGATTCAGGATGCACACAAGGGGGCCCAGAAATCAACTTTCAACCGACAGCGCTCCCCCGGTCATTGTGGTACAGATTGCCTGTGACCCAAAAGGGGGCCACCTGTTGGGGGAGTGCTCCCCCTTCGCCCTACTCCATGCTTCAGCCTGGAGAAGAACAGAGAAGCCAGAGGCAGAGGGCAGCCAGGAGCAGCCAGGGCAGAGTCCATCTCTGATGACCCAGCCTTCCCATCTCTCTCTGACTCTGCTGGGATGGAAGGAGAAGTATACCAGGACAGTGACAGAAGGCAGGGCTTTGGTGGCTCCTCAGGGGAGTGTTAGCTTAGCTTGGAACTTTGCAGAATGAAAAACTAATTCCATCGGGGGCCATCAGTCGAAGGTTAATTTGAGATGGAATTGGTATGGAGCTGACATTCATTTCCCATTCTCAATTAGCAAAGTCATGGTAAAGAAAATGCCATTTAGTCAACATGAAGAGTTGCAGTAGAGGGACTCGGAGTCTTATCCTACCTTGAAATTCGAGCATAAAGATTGCAAATTGCTCCCTAAATCCAGTGCTGTAACCTTCTCGGTGGCAGCACTTGACCGGCTCCCTCCCTCCTTCCTGTTCAGTGTCTCACCCCTTCCTTCATTTTCATGGTAATGAGCCATCTCCAAGTCACCGCACTCCCTTCCCTGACCCCCATCCCCGCTGATTCTTACTGCCTGCAGAGCTTTCTCTCTGTGAGAAGCATTACCCGACCATCTTAATTACTCCTTCCTCTATCCTCGGTGGCCTGACCGGAGGCTGAGCACCACCCCATATTTCTCCATCCATCATTTTAACTACTCCGCAGTTGCTCATAAGCGTGCTCCGTTCTGCTCATCACCGAAGTGCCCAGGGCTTCCTGAATAGCACATAAACCCAACCACACTTGAGAATGAAGGATGTATAAGCATCCCACTCGCTAACCTTAATCTATAATAAGAATGCTAAAAATTATAAAGGTCAGAGCTAGAGGGGAGACAGAGCAAGAGAAAGCAAGACAGAATATGACAGAATGGTTCTATGCAGTTTGGGTTTTGAAAAGATAATAAAAGTGTGCCTGTGTGGTTGGAGGAAGGGAAGTGAGAGGTGTATAAGTGATGGAGTGAGCCAGGTCAGAGGGTCCTGCAAAGCCCTGTACTTCATAGCAAGGAGTTATCACGGGTAGTACTAAGACTAAAAGATATTATGTTTGGGATAAGGGATTAGGGTTTTGTTTGGGGGAGGAAATTAGGGTCTTAAAAGTTTCCTTCCATTTGGAAGCCAAACTCAGTGAATTAAGAAGTATTGCACTACCCAGGTGTGGCGGTGCCACCTGTAATCATAGTCCTTAAGCATTTGAGACAGGAGAATTAACAGGTTTGAGGCCAGCCTCAGCAATTTAGCGAGGCCCTCAGAAACTTAGTGAGACAGACCTGATTCAGAGTAAAAAATAAAATAGGGTTGGAGGCTCAGCCCAGAGGTAGAAAGCTCCTGGATTCAATCTCTAGTACCACAAAAAAAAGGAAGACATGTTCCACAGCTTTCGTCCTGTGACTCTGTGTCTCCATAGTCACAAGGTATCTGAAAGGTGCCTTAAATTAATATTAATTTAATTAAATATTAAATATATTTTATATATTTATAAATATATATGATTTGATATAAATATTAAATTGTTATAATTATTATAATATTCAAATCACTAATTAATAATAAGATTCAGCAACTTAGCAAGGCTCCCAACAACTTAGTGAGATTCTGTTTCCAAATAAAAGAAAAAGGGCTGGGTGCGTAGCTCAGAAGTAGAATGCCCCTAGGTCCAAACCCCAGCTCCACAAAAAATAAAATAAAATAAATATACATTATATTGGAAATCCTTGACAATCTAGAAGGTAAAAAAAGAAATTAAAAGTATATGAATTTAAAATAAAATGAAAAATACCTATTCATAGATAATGTGATTGTCCCTGGGATTTATGGTGAATGCTTTGAAGTTCCGGTCACAGTGAAGCGACATTACATAGCCAGTGTTTGTCATCTGTCTCTCCCTCTAAACTGTGGGTCCTAGAAAGCTCATTTGTATGTTATTCATCTCTGCCTCCCCAACACACACCACAAGATAGAAGACCACAGTAGATTTAAAATAAATGTTTGTTAAATGAAATATTAATGCTGGGCATGGTGGTGCACACCTGTCATCCCAGTACTTGGGAGGCTGAAACAAGAGGATTGCAGGTTCAAGGCCAGCCTCAACAACTTAGCAAGACCCTCAGCAATGTAGTGAGGCCCTCTGCAACTTAGTGAGACCCTGTTTCAAACTAAAAGAATAAAATAGGACTGGGGGTGTAGCCCAGAGGTAGAAGGCCCCTGGGTTCAATCCCCAGTACCACACATAAAAAATAAATATTAATAATGATGAAAAACAAATTGTCTTGAAATAAACTGGAGTGTTTAATAGGAACTACGGGAAAAGATAATAAAACCTGTTTACATTGGCATAAAGTGATATGCCAACCAAAGAGTAACTTTGAGATTTATTAGAATGATGTCTCTCTCTCTCTCTCTCTCTCAGTGAAGGCATCATTAAGACCTGACTAATAATTATAGTAGAAGGTAAATGCAGAGCTTTCCAATCTGTTGTATTTGTTGGAAGAGTGTCTCGAAATAAATACATTTTTTTCAGAAAGATGTTTCATGGAATTGGTGAACTACAAACAAACATGCCTTGAAAGTTAAACTCCATGAAAATTAGGTGGTTTCACTGAGTCACGGAATTATATAAGACTTCTATTCATGACAGAATTTATTCCTCTGCCTCTAGAAATAGTTTTCAGCTTAACCATTTTGAAGACGTTTGCTCCAGATCTAAGCGCCCTAAAACCACATTAGTTCTTGCACAATAATTATAAGAACTTTCTTTTAAAAAGGAAAGATTAAAGGAGATTTTCCCCTTTGCAGTATTTATAACTGAAACATTTGCTAATCAAATGAATTAGTAGTGATGCTATTAGAAGAAGAACTTGAAACCTTCGAATAATCTCCCTCCCTCTCTCTTTCTCAACCTATGTCTGTCCCTGCGCTATGCAACATGGTGAACACTGGTGACCTATGGCTCCTGATCACTTGAAATGTGGCTAATACAACTAAGGAACTGAATTTTTTATTTTATTTAATTTTAATTACTTAAATTTAAATGGCCACATTGAAATGTAGCTAGTGGACTACATATTAGAAAATGCCAATATAGAATATTTTCATCATCTCCTGAAAGATCTAATGCATAGTATTGGCGTGCACTCTGAGTGGCCAAAATTCAATAAATATCAGTGAAATTAAGAAACAATGACCAAGGTATGGTTCATCCAAATATAAATTATGACACTAACATATATAAAGATGAAGGGTGGTCCTGTCGTCAGAGATTGTCGTGTAAATAGTTAAGATAGTGGATTGCTCCTACTGCAGGCATGAATAAAAATTACAGGAGGGAGAAATGAACCATATCAAGTAGATCATAGAAAGCTTCACAGAAATGATATTTGAACCAATCCATATAGGAAAGAAAACTGTGCAGCCGTGTGTGAAGGCACAGGGAGGCGTCCTGAAGGACCAGGATGTCTGGTGGTCAGCACATTTGACGGTGAGCCTAGAGTGTGCGAACTGTGTGTAGAAGGGACAAGTGGCGGCCCTAGAGACCATGTCACGGAGCTCCGTGCTGTCCTTCAAGAAAACAGGGAATTTATTGCACTGAATTTTAAGTAGAAAGACAAAATTGATGCATTTGTTTTCTAGAAAGGTCATTCTAGCCAGAATGCAAAGGGGGAAATGGAGAGGGTAAGAATAGATTTGAGATGAAGAAACCAAGGAGGAGACAGTGGCCTCAAAAACAGAAGAGAAATGACCAGGCTGAGCCAAGGCTGAGGAGGTAAGGCGACAGAAGGAGCCAGGGACGTGAGAGTTGTTTATGAAAACTGCATTAATATTTATTTTTTAAAAGGACTCTTTTTGGAAAATACAGCAAGTGTGAGACGTGTGGTTATTCTGACATCCCCGTAGCATATGTTGCGGGAGAAGGTGTTGCTGAAATTTTTATGACGGGCTCTCGTTAAAGCCCCAAAATGCTGAGCATGCAGGCAGCCCGAGAAAACCCGTCGCCACCTGCTGAAATCACTCACCCAGCCCAGCAGTGCTGGGAGGGATGCTGAGGATCAGAGAAGTTACCAGCCATGGAGGAAGACCAAAGCAAGCAGCAGAGGCCGCTGGGCAGGAAGACTGGGCAGGAAGCCGACTCTCCGGAGGCCTTGTGCAATGCCCTGGCAAGAATCCATGGTTTGGGGTTACACACTTCCCATTCTAGGGTCCAGCTTGGCAACTTACCAGAACTGGGCCTTCGAGTCAATCACTGAACTCCCTAAATTCATGTCTTCCCCCTGTAGAACGAAGCGATACCACCACCTCATAAAGGTTTCCCTGCAGATGACTAGGTGCATCTTGCCCTAAACAAGTTAGCTCCCCAGCCTTCGCCAAGCATGCTCTCTCTAGCTGGCAACACCCAACACTCCAGGAGGAGGAGTTCATAATACTACAATGCTGTCTGTTTCCATGGCACAGTATCCTTTGGTGTCCCCCATCCTTGATTAAATTAGGTGTCCCAGACAGGTGTGGTGGTGCACACTTGTAATCCCAGTACTTGGGAGGATGAGACAGGAGGATCACAGTTTCATGGCCAGCCTCAGCAATTTAGTGAGGCCCTCTGCAACTTAATGATACCCTGTTTCAAAATAATTTCATTTTGAGGTACTGGGAATTGAACCCAGGGACATTCTATCTCCAAGCTACACCGCCAGCCCTATTTTTGTTCTTTATTTTGACACAGGGTCTCAGTTGCAGAGGGCCTCACTAAGTAGCTGAGGCTGGCCGCGAACCCGGATCCTCCGGTCTCAGCCTCCCAAGTACTGGGATTACAAGCGTGTGCCACCACACCTGGCTAAAATAAAATATTTTTTAAAAATAGGGCTGGGGGTGTGGCTCAGAGGTAGAATGCCCCTCTGTTCAATCCCCCAGTACCAAACAAATAAACAAAAAGGGCTGAGGGTATAGCTCAAAGGTAGAAGGTAGAATGCCCCTAAATTCAATCCCTGGTAACACACACACACACACACACACACACACACACACACACACACACACGCACACAATCAAATGCCCTAGAAACTTAGGAGAAGCCAGGCAGTGAAGGTAAATGGGACCATGAACTGCACCATGTCCTCCTCTGCGGTGGCCCGTGGATACTCAGAGCGCCTCAGCTCTCTGAGATGAGCAAGGAGCACAGCAACTGGAGCAAGGCCCAGGCTGAGGAACAGTCCCAGGGTCCCCACCCACTCTCCTCTTTCTAAAAATGAGCAGTGTGGCAGGGAAAGATTGCTGATGAGGACAGCGATCCACCCTCTAATGCAGAGAGAGCAGACTGAGAGAGGTTAAGACCACACAGTACCAGCGTTTAGGGGCTACAGAAAAGAACCAAACAGAAAACTGCATGGAACTGTAGAGCCACTGATGTACAACTGTGGCTCTCTCATCTTCAGGGCGTAGCCACTACTAGGATCCCTCTGCTGGTACCACCCAGACAGCTGCTAGAGTGGGAAGATCATCTTTAGTAGCACACTACCAAGAATAAACTTTTAGATTTCTTAATTCCCCATACTCCTCACTGGCACCTAACTTGGGTCCCCACTTCTGTTTCCAGTTTTCTGTATGCAGACCCATCTCTTCCTCAAGCAATGACACTCTAGAGTCCTTCTGTCACCAGGCCTCATTGAATAGCCCAATCAGGATATACTGCAAGAACCCCAACTTCATTTATACATGCACCACCAGAGCAGTTGAGGGGAGTCTGTTCTTTGCTGGAAATTTTGAAGAGTGAAACTAAGCTGAAGAGCATATTGGAAACTTCTCACACTTCCAGTCTAAACTATCTCCACTGGACTTTTGCAAACTGTTCATGTTTTATATAAACCTAATAAGGTCCTCTGGGATTTTGTAAAAGAAAATAAAAATGACTGTCTTTTTTATTATTTTTTCTAGCAGTGGCTATGTGGTTCTTTTCATAGGCCTAATTATTACAACAACCCTATGTGGTAGATTGTTACGGACCAAATTGTGTCCCACACAAATACATATGTGGAAACCCTCACCCCACGGATATCAGAATGTGGTTGTGCTTAGAGACAGATCTCTCAAAGAGGCGATCAAGTTAAAATGAAAACTGTAGGGTAGACCCTGTCCAATCTGACTGGTGGTCTTAGGAGAAGAGGCAATCAGGTGACAACCAGGTGACGAGGCAGCAAGAGGTCAGCCACCTGCAAATCCAGAAGAGAGGACTCAAAGGAAGCCAACCCTGTCTGCTCTTTCATCTTGGATTTCCAGCCTTAGAACTGGAAGTAGATGTCCATTGTTGAAGCCACTGAGTCTGTTTTATTATGGTAGCCCTAGAAAACTAATCCATAGGTTCACTCTAAAAATCCTAATTTTTCAGATGAGAAAACAGCCTGCTGACACTTGACTTTGAACATGAACTTGCTGTGGAAACTCGTGCTTTTAACATGACCCTACATGGTTTTTCCTTTTGTAAAACAAGTTAGGTTTTCTGGCATAACTTAGGATATTGTTTTCAAAGATCGCATGAAGAGATTATCTCTGCAGTCAGTTCCAATTTTATCTTCCATCTTGAAGCTTTCTGATTCCCATACTAAACTGATACTTCTTTCCAAACACAATAGACACCATTCATGGAATGAACTGCTGGTAGTGATACTAAAATCACTTTCCTATGACCATCATTAAAAGACATGGAACCCTTCTATCTGCCATCCCCAATCCACAACATTAAAAGTTGTAACTTTTCTCCATCTATCCAAACAGCAATCTGGAGATTATGAGTGGGGATGGATATTAAGGGGAATGGAATAATAGTGGGACACAAAGTTGGATCAGGCCAAGTTTGTTGGTAAGAAACCATTAGGCAGAGATTCTGGATTTAATGCTGTCTGTCAAAAAAGTCAGAACAAGCAATAACCATTTGGTTGGTTGGTTTGCTGAAATATGAACCAAATATGGCCTCTAGTAAATGAAGGTAAAATGCCCTAACTACTTAGGTATGCTATAGAAGAAGATATCCATCTGGGTGTAGTGGCACACACCTGTAATCCCAGTACTTGGGAGGCTGACATAGGAGGATCACAGGTTCAAGGCCAGCCTCAGCAACATGGTGAGACTCTCAGCAACCTAGCGAGACCCTGTTTCAAAACAAAAAAATAAAAATTGGACTTGAGATGTAGCTAGGAAGTAGAATTCCCCTGGATTCAATCCCTAGTACCACAAAAAGAAGAAGAGGAGGAAGAGGATGCAGAGGAGGAGGAAGAGGAGGAGGAGGAGGAGGAGGAGGAGGAGGAGGAGGAGGAGGAGGAGAAGGAGAAGGAGCAGGAAGAGGAGGAAATCCAAAGACCAGGGAGACTGGGATGTTGGGATGGATTTATCATGTGAAACGTGCTGATCTATCCTGTAAGGAGTCTGGAGTATGTGCCTACCCTTCACTCCAACTGTGAGAAATAAAATTGTGAGAAGAGCCCCAGCATTCCGGAAAAGTTCTGCTGTTGTTCCTCTCTGTAGATCAGAAATTATAGGAGGAACTGTGGCTACTGAACTGAGATCTTTAAATGCAGTGGGGAAAACTGGATCCCAGGGTGATGAGGGTCAAATCATGGGCAGCACTAAATTGCCAAAGTCTTAGTTGCTAAAGATTCCCAGAGACCTCTGGTGTTGACTAATTGATCACTGTCTCCTTAGAAAAGAAATAGATCAGCATTCTACTAAATTCTTATGTGATCTGTATTATTGGGAGAGTCCTAGGTTGACTGAACAGAAGTCCAATGTGAATTACCAAAAATAGAGAACCGCAATCCTTCAATCAATTCCCAGACAAACATAAAGACCCAGAATGACTCAAATGAAGGGGAGGCCACTTCCCTTGTGGGAGGACCCTGCTACACTGCCCAAAATTCATACTGTTCATCTTTCTCCCACCTTCCCCCAAAGGAACCTATGGCCTGTCAACACAGTCTCTGTGCATTGGAGGAAAAGAAATAATGAGACTTTGGAGGACTATTGGGCACTGACTCTGAATTAGCACTAATTTCAAGAGAGGCAAAACATCACGGGGAGCCAGTAGTCAAAGCAGGAGTTTATGGAGGTCAGCTGATCAATGGAGGTCCACTGATAGGTGGATTTTTACTCAGTTCTACCTCGTGCTGGGTGTAGTGAGTCCCTGAACCCATCTGTGGCTATTTTCCCAGTTCCAGAAAGCAAAATCCATGTGTGCTAATTTAAACATTTCCTCCAACCTGCCTACAAATTTTGTTTATTGCCATGAGATCATTTGAAACTTTTTTTAAGCTGTGGAGAATCTGTGATTTCAAAAGCTTTTTTTGATCCTTACACTAAAAAAAAAATTAGGTTATACAGAAGTGGTCATGAAAGCAAAGATGTTCTGGTGGAGTTTGGTAAACTCTTTTAGAAAAGGTCTCTGCTCCAAACTGTTGCTGATCAAGGGAAGCCTGCCATTTTCCAGGCCTGGGAGGAGCTCACAAATGTCCTTGTGGTGGTGGCAGAGGGTAAGAGCAGCAGGCCCAACTGAGGTAAGGACATTCAGGTCTCTGTTGGCATCCTATTTGCTGACATCCCTGAGTCAAAGCCAGCTACATGGCCAAGCCAGACACCAGAGCAGGAAGGTCCTGCACAATTTGCAGGAAAAGGGATGGGTAAGGTAAGATGAAAACTACTCCACAATTACAAAACCAGTAGCTCCTCTCTGAGCTGCTACCAGTGCAATTGCCAGACCACTGTACACGTGTCCTCCAGGTAAACTTCCCTCAGCTACCTTCGTACTAATGTGCCTGTACTCCCTGTGCTTAGTCAGCACCACGAGTCCCCATAAAGTCAGCCTGCCCCATCAGTGTGTCTCAGAAACCATAGTGGGCACCAGGAATAGGCCCATGAGCAAGGCACACAGGGCTCCTCCTCCAAAGGAGCTAATGCTCCAGGGAAAACATACACATAAATGCATAATAACTTTGCATAAGTAGATATTCTATGAAATAAAAATTAACCACAATCATTTGATAGAAGAGGCTTGGGGTAGTCTTCAAGGACACTGACCTTTGAGATTTATCCTTAAGACCTAATTCCAGGACTGTTTCAGTCAACATTCTTACTGCTGTGACCCAAAAAACCTGACCATACACAACTTAGAGGAAGGAAATGTATTTGTTCACATTTCTGGAGATTTCAGTTTCGGTTCATGTCAGGCTGGATCTGTGAAGCTCAGGACATGAAGCAGGAAGTAGAAAGAGGGAAAGAGCAAGGGCTTTGCTCTCACATCACATAGGCCATAAGTAAGAGAGCAGGGGGAGGAGGAGCCATATATAATCCCAAGGCTGCACCCCCAGGGACCCCTCATCAACCAAGTCCCACATCCAGTATGACTGCCTACTCTCTGTGAGGTCTTGGGGGATGTTATAGAGCCGAACCATTACAAGGACCTAACACTGAATCAGAATCAATAAATGCTGAAAAAAGGATGGATGGATGGATGGATGGATGGATGGATGGATGGATGAATGGATGATGGATGGGTGGATGGATAGATGGATAGATGGATGATGCATGGGTGGATGGACAGATTGATGATGATGGGTGGATGGATGCATGGACAGGTGGATGAACAGATGGATAAATGGATTGATGGATGGAGAGTTATATATACAGGATTATAAAAGCATGCATACATGTTTAGATAGATGGATAGATGGATGAATAAACAGATACTTCCTATCATTTCCTTCTTACCACACTTACTTTCTGTGACCCATAGGGGCCGGGAAAAAAATCCCAGCAAAAATACCCAGGTCCCTGTCCGCATCGGGAGAGCAATCACTAAGACCCCGTCAGGTCTCTTCACCACAGTTTCTGAGGCATCTCAGCCCCCTGTGGTTAGCACAGGAATCCCCTGCCTTCTGAGCCCCCTGCTTACTCCTGGGGAAGTGTCGAGAGGGCAGATTGTCCCTCTGGAGAAGTCCAGCCTTGCTCCTCACCCGTTTGAGTATGTTTTGGTGGTGAGGTGTAAAAGGATGTGGAGAAGCAGAGGGAGATGCTAGCTCTGATCCTACACTGCCCAGATCCCCCAAGCTCCATCCTCAGATTGACCCATTATCCCAACACGCTGGCTTCTCACCATCATTTGCTGAATAACTGGATGCTTCGTGTATGTTTACTCTTTACAGTAACTCACCAAATTGTCTTCTTCTTTTGCAGTTCTGGGGATTGATCCCAGGGCTTGGTGTGTCTTAGGCAAGTGCTCTACCACTGAGCCCAGCCCTGAAGTTAGTTTTATTATCCCACTTTATTCAGAAGTCAACTGACTTGCTATAGAATGGCAAATCTATCACTTAGAGCCATTTTTTCTGAAGTAACAGGGTGCAATGGAAACCAAAAGCTCTTCCGAGTCCAACAGACATGGATTTAATCCCACATTCCCGCCTTGGTTGGCCCTGTACCCAGGGCATGCTGAGGTCACAGCGAGTATGACAGATGCTGGCAGGAACTGTCACATCCACAGCAGTCACACACACGCTCTTGCAGGGCACATCTAGAGAAATCTCCTACGTTGGTTGCTTATATTTTTCTTTTTAAAAATGCTTATAGAAGCTGGGCATGGTGGTGCACACCTGTGATCCCAGTACTTGGGAGGCTGAGACAGGAGAATTGCAGGTTCAAGATCAGCCTCAGCAACTTAGTGAGACCCTGTTTCAAAACAAAAAATTTAAAAAGGGTTGGGGGTATAGTTTGAAGATAGAATGCCTCTGAGTTCAATCCCTAGTACCACCAAAAAAAAAAAGCTTATGGAAGTGATGGACAAAGCAGATTCCAAATCTGAACAAAGAAATAAAAATTACCAATCTCTCCAATTGTATTGGCTACAAATGCAAAAATCTCCTTAAATGACACCCCTTCCTCGGAGGGACCCCAGAAGTGGGGTCATGTGTTACACCAGGACTCTTCACCAGGGCCCTCTCAGGCTGTAGGTGGTGAAATCTGAGACAGACATGAGGTAGGAGGAAGCAGGCGGGAGGAAGGGTCTTGGAGCCATTCTCTAGGGCAACTGTACTATGGGAAGTTATTTTTAATTTGTCCCATATGAATCGTGAAAAACATGAAACATGCAGGGGGTTTATCATAATGCTAGATGAGATAAATACTGTGTGCTCATGCAATAAAAAGTGGAAAATATGCATTTAGTCCAAAAACTTCATTTCAAAAAAGTTAACATAAGGAAATGATTTCCTAAAGAGCCTTGCAGTCTGAGACGAAAGACCAACTCAGCCATCTTAAGGATACAGATCAGATTTATCACTTTTCTTATGTCCCTTGACTAGAACAAGGCTTAAGGCACTAGTTATCCAAGCAGCAAGATTAAATTCTGCAGAACCCAAGAAGATGCTTGACTGTGCTGTGTACCAGAAACCTTGCTTAGCCCGCATCCTGCAGTCCCACCTATCCTGCTTCTACTCACCAGCTGTGCTACCCTGGACAAGCTGCTGAATCTCTCTGAACTTCAGTTCTCCTATTACCATGATAACTAACTCCTACGGTAGGTGAGAAGATCAAATGAAATAATGAAGTTTGTTTGGTAAACTACGACCTCTTAACAGATGTTAACTACTATTGCTTTCGTAGACTGAAAAGCAGACACAAAATATTTTGAGGACATACCATATCTTCAGTAACATGCTGTAGACTAAGAAAAGAAGTTCAGGAAGAGCAGAAAATGTGATCCCTGCCTCTGAGGAGCTTGTAAGCAAGTTTTCAGAGAGAGGAAACAAAGACAGAAATGCAAGAAAATAAATAAGCGAGTTCATAGTTTATGGGCCCAGTTTTGAGTGACTAGAAGACCCTCATGTGGTTCAGCCACATATACATGGCTGGAGAAAACTGTTCAGGGAGGGAGGGAGGGCAGGTCCTTCACGTGACAGGATCCAGGCTGAGGAGACTCACTTCTTTCCAGTTGAAGTCACCGGATTGCAAAGTCAACCAGATCGAAGTTCTGGTCCTGGTCACTCATCACTACATGTCTCTGTGAATGTGGCTTCAACCCGGGCAACTGAGAAATCAGAAGTTAGACTTGGAGAAAGCCTGTTCTCCAGCTGGCCCTGGTGAGCACTGCTGTAGGAACAGGGTTGTTATCTACAAAACAGGGACCAGAGGCCCCAGCCCAGCCTGCGCACTTCAGCCCTCTGGAAGGAGCTCTGAGAATGGCCACACAGACACCATGGACAAGGAGCTGAGGAGCACCTCCAGAAAGAGCAGCCATTGCAACCATAGAGAAATCAACTGCGGCGCCGGGCGTGGTGGTGCACGCTTGTAATCCCAGTACTTTGGGAGGCGGAGACCGGAGGATCCGGGTTCGCGGCCAGCCTCAGCTCTCTCTATCTCTCTCTCTCCGTCTCTCTCTCTCTCTCTACTTAGTGAGGCCCTCCGCAACTTTGTGAGACCCGGTTTCAAAATAAAGTATAAAAATAGGGCCGGGGGTGTAGCACAGAGGTAGAACGCCTCTGGGTTCAATCCCCGGTACCGCAAAAAAAAAAAAAAAGAGAGAGAGAAATCAACTGCGGAGGACAGGAGACAGGAGAAAAACACACGATGGCTGCTCCTGCTGAATGCCAGCAGCATTGCTTGTCACCCAGCAGCCTATGTAATTCTCTCAACTGGAGTAGAGATTACCATCTCCATTTTCAAATAAAGACCTGAGGCTCACAGATGTTGTAAGGCGGACACAAGATCCCATACCCAACAAGTGCAGGCCGGATTTGAACTCATCCTTCAGACACCTACGCCTACTTTCTGTGCCATCCACAGAGGACATGGAACAAGACCCTAAGCTGGGGCAGAAATGGCCGGCAGGGCTAGGACAAGCACCTTCTACTTCCCTGCCTTTTCCCCTGGGCTAGAAGAGGGAGGCGCTTGAGTTGGAGACACTCTCTTGGGCTCTTGGAAAGGTCTTGGGGCTCCGAGGAAAGGAGCTAGAGGAGAGCAGTTTAAGGGTGGCTTGTGGCTCACCCAAGATAGAGACGGAGCATTTGGGGGTCCAGCCTCAGTGACTGCAGTGGGAAGAACTAGAACTTTCCAGGAATGAAGATGGGGCATCTGTCAGGGCATTCCTTGGCAGGCATGTCTGGCCCTGCCCTTGTGGCCAACATAGATAAGATGAGAGGGCTGGTCTCAGGCAGCCCCCGAGAAGATGGAGGGCCAGGAGACTGAGTCCAGCATCTAAGAAGGGCCTCACCTGTGAGGTGCCCGGGCTAATCAAAAATAGGACAAGGACTGAAGCGACAGGCCAAAAGTTACAGGACAGCAAGCAGAGACATTCTGGCCGCTCGAGCTTAGGCATGTAGGGGGTGGGCAGGGCGACAGTGAGCCAAGGGATAAACATGTCCCATGTCCCGGAAAGATCAGAGCTTAAGCAGTTTCAAATAATATTTTTACATTAGCACAAACTTGGAAAAATGGAATAGAATTCAAAAACTCTGCGAGGATTTTTAAAATAAAAGATGAGACTTCAAAAAAGTTCTCACTTTAGGCAACCACGGGAGATTGCGCCCCCAAATTCAGACATTAGGCTTTGCAGTGGAAATTTCTGAAATGAAATCTAAGGAGACGAAAGAGGTTACAGTGCAAATGAAGAGCCACCAGGCCAGGCCTCCAAGAGAGCCAGGCAGGAGCCCCGAGTCAGATCCCAGTGGATAAAGAAGAGGACCCGAGGAGCCAAACGACAGGCCCTGGGCGGCAGCTAAGGGTCCTGTTTCACACATCTGGGAAGAAGGGCGTTCCCCTGGCCAAGGATATTCTGGATGGCACCCTGCCTGTGTCCTGATTGATCCTCTCCTCTGTGACCACGCCCACCCCCTCTGTAGCTTCACCCCGCTCTCAGGACATGCCCCACTCCTCCTCTGCTTCTCAACGAGCTGCCCCATGCTTTCTCTCCCTTATCTCCCCAGGGCAGAGCTGCAGGTGTGAGCTTAGCTGACATTTGGTCCCTTAGACGCTGTCTGTTGGACCCATAGTCCAGGCATGTGGATGACCACCTCACCTCCAGTGAGAGGCATGACTGCTGAGAGGCGCTGCTGTTCAGGCAGCTCTGGGAGGGACCAGCCCCATCATAATGGTAGTGCAGGGAGTACAGTCAGGGTACCTGTATAGGTGGAACTGTGTCCCCCAGATTCACATGTTGAAGTCCTGACCCCCTCACTGTATGACCTTACTAGAAAATTGGTTGATCGATCCTTAACATGAGATTGTCCTGGATGGGAGAGGGAAGGGCTTAATCTAATCTTATATCAGTGTCTTTATAAGACAGAGATGTGCACACACAGAGAAGCCATGTGAAGATCAAAACAAATTGGTGGCCTGTTTCCACAGCCAAGGGACACTGAAGATTGCTAACAAACTACGAGGAGAAAAGAGAGGCCTGGGCCAGTGTTCCCTCGCACCTCGAATGACTTGATCTTGGACCTGCAGTCTCCAGAATTGTAGAGGCTCGATAAGTTTCTGCCGTTTAAGCCCCCAGACTATGGGGGCCCCCGAGCAAGGAATACAGGACCCAACCTCTCACCTGGAGTCAGAGGGCTCTCAAAGCAGAGCTGCCCACACCAAGCCTTAGAGAGAACACAGAGTCCAGACAGTGGAGGGGGGTGAAGGTTTTTCTAGGCAGAAGGCAGAAGCAGAGGCATGAAGACTTCCCCAGTTAACTACTAATTGCTTCTGAAAGTAGCTGTCTACTGGGAGAAAGTGGGAACTGGAGTTTGGGATGATCCCTGGCAAGACCCAGACTTGGAAGGGGACCTGGCGGAGAGACCAAGTCTCTCCATTTACCAGTAGGAAAATTGAGGCTAAAGTGGGGGGAAATAAGCTGCCCAGAGTCACTCGGGGGTCAGAGTCCCACAGAACTAGAACCCAGCTCTCCCGAGACTCCATCCTTCGTGCCGCACACACACCACACTGATTCCTGCTTACGGCATAACTGATGTCAAATGAGCGATGATTAAAAGCAGCTTTCTGTTTTGAACGAGGCTCGTTTTTGAAAAATAAACAAACCTCACTTACCCATGGCTTTTGTTGGTATCTGTACAAAATATTTTGTTTCCCAACGTAATCCGCGTAACATAAACTTGGCCTCTACCGGAGCCGCATAGGAGAGCTGCGGCCCCTCGTGCAGACGGGGGGACAATGTCACGTGAGTGGAGGATGCCTTTTCTACCAGGAGTCCCACCAGCAACATGGCTCTGACCTGTGAGGACAGTCTGTCCAGGACCCAATAAGGAGATAGCACCTAGTACCTCCAACCCGCACGCCTGATGACTTATTTTTTATTGGTACATTATAATTATGCATAATAGTGGGGTTCATTATGACATATCTTTACGTGCACAAAGCATGATTTGGTTGATTTAATTTCTCCACACTCCCCCCTCCCTCCTCTGAACCCCTTCCTCTACTCCGTTGGTCTGTCTTCTATTTTCATGAGGTCTCTTTTCTTTCCTTTTTTCTCTCTAGCTTCCACACAGGAGAGAGAACAGAAAGTCAAGGGTCGTATGTTCTCTCTCGTAGCCCTGATGGCTCGAACACACCTGCTTCTCTGCTCACAGCAGGCTGTGCGTGACTCACTGACAAATCAGATTTAAAGGGAATTTTACTGTGGACATCATCAGGATGGGCGCTAGGAGAGGCTCCACATCCTGCATTGAGCTCCCTGGTTAGGGGATGAAGAGCCCTGGGCCTGGCAAGGTGAGATCAGGCCAGCTGGGGACTCTCTGCCTTCTGGGGACATACCTCAATTCCATACACCCTCAGGATGAATTCAGAGATCACAGTGGAATTCATACCCACTTTATCCTCTCACAGGCTGTGTGACTCAGAACCAGGTCCCAACCTCTCTGGGCCTCCATTATGTCATGAAATTCAGATTAGCTACTTCACTGGGATGAAGGCAGAGCACTGGTCTGATGAGCCTGAGATTTCTCCCTGCCCCAAAATGCTGTGCTCATTTTGAAATGCAAGTGTTAGGATTAATGATCAAAGTGGGCTTGAGTTTCTGAGCCACTGACATAAGTTCCCTTGATTCTCTTCCCCTCTACCCTTTTCCTTTGAACCTTCCCTCCCTCTCTTCCTTAGCTGTAATGCTAATCCCCCAACCCAGAAAGGGAAAGGACAAGCCAATGTCCCTCTTGCTCTGTCTCTGGCCCATGGCTTGGGACTAAATCCTTCATGCAATGTCCCTCTCCCCATTTGATTCTCAGAACCAGGGGAGGAGCCATGATTGTGCCTATTTAATGTACAGTCATGTACTGCATGATGACATTTCAGGCAATGGGGGGACACATAAATGAGGATTGTCCCATAAGATTGTATTGGAGCTGGATGATCCCCACCTAGTATTTTTTACCTTTTCTATGTTTGGATATGTTCAGATACATGAATACTTACCATGACAGTACAACTGTCTATAGTACTCAATACAGTAACATGTGGTACATGTTTCTAACCTAGGAGCAATGGACTGTCATATAGCCTGGGTGTGGCAGGCTACTCCATCTTGGTTTGTGTAAATATGTTCTAGGATCTTGGTGCAATGACAGAGCCACCTGATGATGCACTTCTCAGAATGTGTCCCCGTCATTAAGCAGTGTATGACTGTATTTGGAAATGGGCTCACAGAGGTGAAGTAACTTCAGCTCTGTACCTTGATCTCTAAATATATCCATCTTCTTTCCTAATGTGACACCTCATCACAATACCAAGTACACCTCAGGGTCCCAAATCTATCCCCTTCTGCCTCCGAGGGGCAGGTGCCAGCCTCCACTCTCCTCTCCTTGACTGCCTCAGTCCTACTCATTCAGCCACTCCATCCTCCCTTGCTCCTGTGGCCTCCACTCCCTAACAACATGGCCCCCAACCCTGGCCCTCCAACCTCCCCACCCACAAGCCCCCAGTGTCCTCTTTTTTTTTTTTTTTGCGGTACCGGGGATTGAACCAAGGGGTGTTCTACCTCCGTGCTACACCCCCGGCCCTATTTTTTTATACTTTATTTTGAAACCGGGTCTCACGAAGTTGCGGAGGGCCTCACTAGGTAGAGAGAGAGAGAGAGAGAGAGAGAGAGAGAGAGAGAGCTGAGGCTGGCCGCGAACCCGGTCTCTGCCTCCCAAAGTACTGGGATTACAAGCGTGCACCACCACGCCCGGCTCCCAGTGTTCTCTTTATGGTCCCACTCAATGACCTTTCCCAAGTGCAACGGTTGCCAGAGGCCTTGTTTCCCCTGCCCTCTTGTTCCTCCTCTGCCTCTCCTACTCAGTAGTATAATGGGAGGTGACATGAACTCTGGGGTCCTGGACTCACCCCTGATCAGCTACTTTCAATTTTTTACTTTCTCTCCTAAGGGCTCTGACTCTATTCCCCATAAACTGCAGCCCTGGTGCAAAAGCCCCACTGTGCAAGCTATGCTGCTGATGACGGGAGGAGGCACAGTTGTTTTGTAGATTCATCACAACATGCTTACGAGGGAAAATAAAAATCAGGCCATCTTGCTTTCTTAAGAGGGCTGATCTGAATGCAAAATTCAGATGCCACAGAATCCTGCTGTTTATTCAGATGGATGCCAAGAAAAAAAAAAAGCTTAGCCCTTCCTAATTTGGATAAATTTCCTTAGGCTAAATAAAAAAGTGATTCCTTTTCTAAGATCTGGACTATTTACAATGTCTTACAAGGGATAAATCACTATTTTTTTTGGGAGGCACGGGGGGCTTACGCTCTGAATTTTGAATGTGGAGTTAACACAATAGCATAATGTCTTGAGAAAAGATTCTTTGTCCCCACCCATGATTCAAGGATGTTATGACATCCACCTGCTGGCTCTGGTGGCTCCAGACTTTAAAAATGCCCACTGCTCTTTTTTCTCAAGTCCTCCTAGAAATAATAAATGTTTTTAAAAAATTAACCAGGAATACTGTTTGAATTTAAAACTTGTTATTGCCAGAGTACAAACAGCTAACAATAAAGAAGAGAGAAAAATAAAAAGAGAGAGAGAGAAGACAGGACATTGCTAATCTTACATTGTGATTAAAAGACAAGCCAGTGTCACAAACAGAAAAATTAAGTCCAAATTAGCAAAGGGAGAAAAGTCCCCTAATGAAAACTCACAATTCTGAATATTCCCTCTGATAATACTCTGTTCATACAGTAGGAATCAAGAAAGTGTTGTCTAAAATTTGAAGAGTTCAACTCATTCCTTAGCTTCCGCTTTCACTGTTTCTAAAATGAGGATGATGGTGGCATCATGGGGTTGCTAAAAGAATTAAATTATGTCAGGCATAGATAGGGTCCGCCTTAGCACTTGGCACCTAGTAATCATTTCGTCATCTCATGTCTATTGTCCATCTGAATGGGGGAGCAGACCTATTTATTGAGGGCCCGTTGTGCATTCATTACTCTATAACACGCTGCATAAAGGGGAATGTGTGGGTGTGATCCATGTGATATTTGACATGAAATGGTTTAAAAGCAGTACCCCTCCTAACCTCCAACTGTTGCAGCTAGGACTTACTTTCAATAGCGTGATAAAGAAAATGTCATGATGCCTGCTTTTCTACCTGACAGCAGAATCTATTTTTCTGCCCAGACACCAGAAGGAAGTGAGTCTCCCTACTGAAAGGCATTCGCAGCACTGCTTCTTCTCCATAGAGCAATAGGACCCAACATTGAAATAGAAGAGGTGAGAAACTAAGAACAGACAGAGAAGCCATGCAGGGATTCGCAAGAAGAGCAGGCAGCCAGTGATGCTGACAGAGCGTCGAAGGAAGCGGCCCTCCTTGGCGATATAGCCAAAATGACTGCGCTCACAAAAAATGGAGAAGGTGCACATTGACAAGAAAAGTGTGGTTCCCACGCAAAAGATTGCCACCAAGCTACGGGGGCTGGTGCGGCGTTCACAGGTGATGGACAGAGAGGCCAGCCCTCCTACAATGTGTCAGGCTGGTTGACAGCAATTCCTTAGCAGTGAGTGCCTGACACCCTCATCTGTGATAGATTTGTTTTCTAGATCAGATACTTGGTTGCACCCCAGCCCTGTCTAATTAGGATCTCTGAGGTTAGACCCTGCCATTTTACAAATACTAAACTCCATTATCCTGACTTCTGATACCAATTTTTCCATGTATTTCTCACCCTGGTTCTTCCTGCATCTGTCTTTGACCTTGAAGAGACCTCCAGATCTCTCTATTTTCCCACATCCTAAGTTAGGATTCTCTGGAGAAGCAGAATGAATAGGAGATGGATCAATCAATCAATAGATAGGTAGATAGATTTTTTAAGAGACTTATTAGAACTAATTTGCTCATACAATTATGGAGCCTGAGAAGTCCCAACATCGGTAGTCAACAAGCTAGAGATGATAGAGTCTGGTCCAAGTCCAAAGATCCCAGAACCAGGAAAACCAATGGTGTAAGTTCTAGACCAAGAGCAGGAGAAAACCAATGTCCCAGCTCAAGTAGCAAGCAGGTGAAGTTCCCTGTTACTCAGCCTTTTTTGTTCTTGTCAAGCCTTCAGTGGATGTGATGATGCCCACCCACACTGGGAAGGGCCATCTGCTCCACCCAGTCTATCAACTCAGATGTTAAATGTCATCCAGAAATACTGACACAGACACACCCAGAATAATGTTTGACCACATGTCTGGGCACATTGTGGCCGAGTCAAATTGAAACATAAAAATAACCATCACATACCCCATGGCTGACCATCTGAACCACAGCGTGATAGCTGCTACCATCCCTGATCAGGAAGACCCAACAGCTTCTGCATTTCTGCACCCAAGTGGAAGAACAATCTGGGGGAAAAGAGACACCTGAGAACAGAGACAATTACTAATTCATCTCTCCAATGCTACAGGATCCTCAGCACCAGCCTTCAAACCCTTCACTTACCCTACCCACCTTCACCCAAATCCCCACTACCCCACACATTTCCCGCTTTCTCCAGTCCCCAACTAAACCCCTCTCATGGCCCTACTGCCTCGTGTCTCAGAGCACACATAAATCAAATATACCCACTCCCATAGTGACTGTTTTTCTC
Source organism: Glis glis (assembly GCA_004027185.1). Taxonomy (NCBI): domain Eukaryota; kingdom Metazoa; phylum Chordata; class Mammalia; order Rodentia; family Gliridae; genus Glis; species Glis glis. The sequence continues at coordinate 43,430 of PVJS01002836.1, forward strand.
CATTTCCTAACCCTTCTCCTCCCTGTGTTGTTGACAGCCACTGTTACATCTTTTCCCTCCCACCTCAACTTCAAACATAACATACTCAATTCCTTCCCATCTTGTGATACATGGAATTCTATCCTGTTATGATTTGGATTTAGAATGTTCCCCTAGAGTTCATGGAGGCAAGGCAGCCATGTTGGGGGTGGGGCTTGGTTGCTGAGGAGGGGGTCCATGGGATTATATGGTCCTGTCTCCCTTTACTCTCCTGCTTCTGGCCTCCCTGACATGAGAATAGAACTCTTGTTAATGTCCTCTCTCTCTCTCTCTCTATCTATCTCTATCTCTATCTCTCCCTTCCTTCTCTCTCTCTCTCTCTCCCTTCCTTCTCTCTCTCTCTCCCTTCTCTCTCTCTCCCTCTTCTCTCTTTCTCTCTCTCTCTCTCTCTCTCTCTCTCTCTCTCTCTCTCTCTCTCCCTCTTTTTCTCTCTCTCTCCCCACCCCCTGCATCATGCCCTGAGCTCCACAGACTTCACCTGACCTAACATGAGTTGAATCCCTGAATCTCCAGAACTGTGAACAAATAAATCTCCTTCCTCTAAGTCATGGTGTTCAGGTGTTACAGGAGTGTGGATTACAGCAGTGAGAATGCTTACTGAAACATATCCCCACCCAAAGACGTGCCTGTCCTAATTCCTGGGGCCTATGAGCATGTTACCTTGTATGACAAAAGGGACTTTGCATATGTAGTTAAATTCAGGATCTTGCAATGGGGAGATTTTTGTTTCTGGATTATACAGGTGGGCCAGTGTAATCACAAGGATCCTCACAAGAGTGAGGCAGGAGGACCCAAACAAAAGAAGACGTGAGGACCGGAGCAGAGGTGGAATGACCAGAATGATTTGAGGAAGGGACCAGAAGCTAAGAAACGCAGGCATCTCTGGAACCTGGAAAAGGAAAGGAAGCAGACTCAGGTGCTGACTGCCACCTATAGACTCCCATTCCAAAATCTACACTCCCAAGCCAGACCTCTCCCCATAGCTTCTGACTATTATGGTCACTGCTGGCTACACATTTCCACACAGGAATCCAATAGGAGCCCCAAACTCAAGTTATGCAAAACAAAACTTACTTCCCCTTCTATCCCCATGACCCCCTCTAGAAAAGCCTTCTACTTACCTGTCTCAATGTGAATTACAGCTACAAAACAAGCACCCATGTTTGAAACCCAAGATTCCTCTCCAGTATCTTCCCTCCTTCAGTCCCCATATCCCATCAGTCTTGCCAGTCTTACATCCTACCATCTCTTGAATCCACCCATTTTTCTCCATTCTCTGCAGTCACTCTTTTATTTGAAGTCACCATTATTTCATGTTTGGAATTTCCTCTAAACTCATCTACTTGCTTCCATGTGTTTTGATCTGTGGCCTCCACAGAAACCAGAATAATTAATCTAAAATACAAATCTGGCTAGTTAGCACCTGGCTTACACCTTTGAGCAGCTTCCTGGATGTGACAAAGTAAGCTATGTGGCTTATGAGGCCCTCAGTAGTCTAATGTCTACCTACCTCTCCAGCCCCATTTAGCTTCAGATCCTGCCTTGAACTTCAAGCATCAATACCGCGTATACCAAGCCACGCCTTACTTCCAATGCCTTTTGCTTTGTTTGGTTCATGTCTGTCCAGCCCTCTTCAAGTAGTTATTCATCCTTCAAGAATCAACTCAAGTACCCATCACTTCCTAAAGAAAATTTCTGTAGGCTCCTTGGGTCTGAGTTAGGCTCCTTCCTCTGGGATCTTGGAATGTGTTTGCCAGCACCATGCCCAACGCATAGTAGGCAGTCCTGTCAACATTGGCTGGGTGGATAAGTGAATCTGCAAACTGCCAATTGCAATTGATAGGTGAAATGAGGGAGGGGAGAAAAGAATGCTGTAGGAACAGCAGCACATCACCCTCCTGGAGATTTGAGGGAGGTTCTCTGAGAAGGACACAGAAGAGCTTAGCTTAGGAGGGGGTCTGCAGAAGGGAGGGAAATGATGTGCTCGGCAGGTGAGCAGAGTTAGCTCCACCACCATGTCACTTACGCTGTCGCACAGGGCCCCTCTCTTGCCTTAATACTCTGTTGTCAACAGATTGAGATTCTTAATTTTTGAACACGAAGACTTGTTGTCTTACTTCATTTTCTGTTACTATTAAGAAAATCACCTGAAACCAGGTGATTTATAAAGAATAGAGGTATATTTGACCCATACTTCTGGAGGCTGGGAAGTCTAAGAGCCAGAGACCGGCATGTGGTGACGTCCTTCTTACCCCATTGTAACATGTTGAGACAGAGCAAGCGTGCTAACTCGGGTCTTTTCTCATAAAGCCATTAATGCCATCATGGGGGCCCCACCCACAGAACCTCATCCAATTCTAATTACCCTCCAAAGTCCCCGCCTCCAAATTCCACTAACATATGAATTTCCAACAGTTTGGGGACAAGTTCAAATCATAGCAGCTGCATTGTCACTTGGCACCAGGGCTCATGACTTAGCAAGCTGATCTTGCAAGTAAGACTAGTTTGTCTAAAAACACTGAGCATGAGAGAAAGGGCTCATGGAAAGACCTGAAAGTAGCTGCAGTCTGGCCTTGCTCATCCGAGTCAGACTCATCTGCAATAAAAATGAACGTCTTTCTTGCCCTATGCATGTTGATCTACTTATAAGTGTTTAGAGTTTGGAAGGAAAACACCAAATGCACATTTCCACGCCTTTCTCTGTTCAATCCTCCAATGTGCGTATCATGGGGCAAATGAAATCCATGTGCTTCAGCTTCATTTACACTTTGGTCACCAGATTGGCTCCTCCTCCCTCCCCACAAGGGCCACCTCACATCCAAGCAGTCCTCTAAGGTCTCTTGGAGCTTTGGGGCTTAAAGAAAAGGATTTTGCAAAATATTAATTGACCCAAGAAAATTGGATTTAAACCTCAAAAGGTCTGATTATATTTTGCAACTCTGAATCCCCTAGTTCAAGTTGGAGATCCAACTTGGCTCATCCTACCATCCCTGTGGTTGGCACAGTCCCTCAAGGAGAGACTTTTCCTTGCAAGAAAGTGTCAGTGCCTTGGTTGTCCATCAAGAGCTAGAAAGCGAGGAAATGACTTCCATGGACTGCTTGAATAGGAAGGAAGCCCCTCGCTCGCTCACGCCACTGCATTTAGAATCACAAATCTTCAGGACTGAAAGGGATAACTGAGATCACCTGCAATAATAACTACCATCTGTGCAGCACTTTACATGTGATAAATCGCCCTCACACTCCTTCTCTTATGGAACCCCTGCAGCTATTTTGTAAGAGAGGCGCTGTTATCGTCATCCTCATGTCTGTGGATGAGGCAGAGGAGGCTCAGAGAGGTTATGAAGATAACCCGAGCTCACCCAGCTTGCAATGGTGATGCTAGAACTCAGATTCATGCCCTCTATGCTCCAAGGCCATCATGCACAGGGAGAAGTGACCGAGCCACATGCCCACCTTCCTGCTGGCATCCATCATGCTCCTCTCAGGGTCCCTGGTCCCCTTTATTGAAAGAAATCAGGAGTGAGAGGGGCATATCTCCTCTCACGCTGTTGGAGACATGACTTCATTGTTTCCAACATGGCAACTCCCACCCCTCAAGACCTCTAGCCACAGAGCAATCCACTTTAACATGTGCTCCTTCCGATTCTTACAACAACCTGGATGCATGACATTCTGCAACTTGCTTTCCTCAAAGAGAAAACTGAGGCTCAGGGGGGATAAATCACAGCCAACAGCTAACAGGGCCAGGACTTAAACCCAGGTTTTCTGGCACCAAGCCTGAAGGTCTTTCCACTAAGTCACATCGATGGCATTTGGCTCCGATCCCATGAGGATAACCAGAGGCAGAAAACAGAGCTGGGAGAGGAGAAAAGGAAAGGGGAAACTATCTCTAAAGGCCTGCAACTGGGACAGATTACTGTATGACTTGCCTGTTGGGTCCTGATTATTAGAAACTGCAGGAAAATCTCACGCATGATGAGCAAGACAAACTGGGAGGAGGGACAGGGACTGACTTAGAGTGAAATCTGAGGAGTACGTGTATATGCACATAGAAGACACGCCATTTCATCTCTTTCAAGTATATGCAAACTAAGCTATAAATTAGTAGTAATCAGTACCTGTGAGGTGAATTAATTAAAAAGTTATAATTCACAAGAGGCCTATATTACTTGATAATGTATCACCAAAGCTTATGAATATGAGAATTAATTACTTGGCCCAGATGTTAAAGGAATGCTTAATTTCTTGAGCTCTTGGTTTGAAGCATTCACTGATTTTTATATAGCATTGTTATAAATCCAGCACTATTGTGTGTTTCCTAATTATTACTTTAACAAACAGCCAACATTGATTCATGAGTTCATAGTTGGTACTTTGCTGTGCTGAGCATTTTATATACCTCATTTCATTTAACACTCACAACAACTATTTTGGACAGACATAATTACCATCATCTCATATGTGCTTTAAAAAAATCAGGCTCGGTGATATAAGTAGCCAAGGTCACCAAAACTAATTTTTTTTTTGCGGTACCAGGGATTGAACCCAGGGGTATTCTACCTCCGAGCTATACCCCCGGCCCTACTTTTTATCCTTTATTTTGAAATCAGGTCTCACGAAGTTGCAGAGGGCCTCACTAAGTAGCTGAGGCTGGCCGTGAACCGGGATTCTCCTGTCTCCGCCTCCCAAGTACTGGGATTACAAGCATGCACCACCATGCCCAGCTAAGGTCACCAAAATTAATTAAACAACTAAATACACAAACTTGTATCTGGGAGATTCTCCCCACAGCAATGGCCCCTGTTTTAAACTAGCCCCTTGATAATTTGTAGTTACTAAAATTTGCAGGACTGAGAGTTTATTCCACTTGTAAAACATTTGGCTTTGCCTGTGTTTCCTTCAAAATTTAGGGACACACTTGAGTCTCACCTGCAGGCAAGCAATTCATTCGTTTTCATGGTATGTGCCCATTGCTAACTTGTTTTTCAATTCCACTTTCACCAAAACCAAAATCAAAACTTTCTACCTGGTGGGTAGAGTGAAAAGAGAGCCAATTCCAGTCATTGCTTTGAGGCTGGGGGAGCGGATTAAGCATAAAAACCACAAACTCCCTCAATCTCACTGTAGGCAGCTGCAGGAAAAGGGAAGCAGTGAAAAAATTCAAAATTTTTAAATCAGGATTTTGAGTTTTTAAAATGTTTTTAAGACTTTAAGAGCATAGCTTTATTTCTCAATATAAACATTTTTTCTTTTATATAAATATGAAAAGTCACTTTAATTATTAAAACTATAAATGATATTTTGGCTGGGTATAGAAATAAATCACAACCCTCCCCCTCCCCAGCCTTATAAGTGTTGTTCCATTAACTGCCATTATCCAAAGTTATAGAAAGAGACCTAAAGTCTCCCTAACTTTTTCTTACTGTGTTTGTTTGTTTGTTTGTTTTTCCTAAGTATTTTAGGATTTTTTTTGGCTGTCCTCAAAATTCAATCGTTTCATCAGAATGCGTCAAGATGTTTCTCCATTTTAATGAAATTTTTCTGATAGGAGTTATACGATAGGTGACATTTCAACATTTCATCTAGGAAGGAAAAGGATTCCAACAATTGCAACAAAACTCCTGGTTAATTCAGGAAAAAATACAATCCTAGGATGCTGACTTACATCTGTGACCCAAACTCAAGATGGTTTAAAGATTGAATTTTTTAAAAAACACAAATTATTTAAGTAAAACTGATGAATATTTGCATAATGTCCTTATAGAGGAGGAATTTTAAAATACATCACCAAAGACAAAAAAAAGCATGAGGCAAAACTGAGAAATTCAATTCTGTGTAAATTAGAAAAATAAATAATCATGCCAGTGGAAAAAATACAAATGGAAATTTCACACACAAAAAAAGCAAACAAAAGAAATTCAAGCAATTAACTTATAAGAAACATGTAAACATACTATAATCAAAGGACTGTAAAATGAAGGAAATTCTTAACATGTTCTCAACTTCTATCTCTTGCTTCACAGTCTTTATAGTTCTGCATTTGTGAGATGCAAAAACAAACTTGAATGAAGAGACTTAGAAGGACTGATGTTGGCAGAACTTGCTAGAGACTGCCTGGATTAAAGATATGACATGGGCTAGTATAACATAACTATGTTCAACAATAGAAATACATCTGGTAGGACTAGGCTTAATGTTGGAAAACTCAACATGGACCGATGTAGTCACTGAAGCTATTCGGGAAAACTGGACCCTTGAACTTGATCTTGAGAGAAACAATTGGCAACCTGCCTCTGTGACCAAGATAGCTATGAATTCACAGATGATAACTGGGCAAAAGGAAATCTTTTGTCCTTTGCTCTCTCTGCTTCTGAGCTCCATGATGTGACAGCAGCATTCCTCTGTGTACCCCGCCACCACCACCATTTATACTTCAGAGCCGGCCCTGTGGACTGAAACCATGAGCCCCAATAAACCTTCCTTCCTCTTAGTTTTGTGTTACAGGTATTTATATCACAGTGGTGAAACACTGACTGAAACATAAACAGATCTGGAGAGCATATAATGATAAGGACTGGTCACAGGAACCAGGGACCGGAGTCTAGAGGATGCCGTGGGCACCTGAGGATATCGGCCTCTAGACATCAGTGGGGCTGCCTTAGAAAATATAAACTCAATTATTCCCATGTGGCCACAGAGAGGGAAACTGAGGCCAATGAGTAAAAGCCCCAGAAAGTTATAACTTGCTAAAAAAAAATAGAGAGCCATCCAAGGATGGAACAAGTAGCTTCCAAGGGAGGGAAAAGAGAGAAGAAAACACATGTGTGGAGTTCCTGTCTTGAGGCAGGCAGAACCTCTAACCCTTGACACTGTGCCCTCTAACTTCCATGACTAACTTGTCACTTGGGCATTATCAACACCATTTACCAGGTTGCAGAAGTGTAGCTCGGAGATGAAATATTTGGTTGTTTTCAAGGATAGTGACGTTAGGAAGCTGCTGATGCAAAGGATGAAATACCAGCTCAAATGGACTTACACATAACACATAGAAGGCTCCTTATGATCCCTTCCAGCCAAGAAATCTCATGAGCCCATTGTGTTTGAGCATGTACCTCAAAATGCCAAATGGAAAGCAAAAGTCGTGTAAATATGACAGACACCCCAAGCATGGGTATCATCACCCATCATGACTGCCCCCCCCACTATCACGGCCACCATCCGGTACTAGTACCAGGTCTACTTAGAGATATAGATTGCCATTAAGTTCAAAGGTTCTCAAGGAGCCTTCGTCGTCATTTCACAGACAAGGAAGATAAGCCTCGGCAAGACAAATTATTTATAAAAGGTCATCCAGCAAATAAATGTCGGAGCATTGGCTCAAGCCCAGTGCAGACTGGCTCCAAGGTTGGAGCTATGTTCAGAATGCCCTACTCACTCCCTAATTCTTCCCGCATGCTGCCATTCCAGTCCTGCCCCTGAGCACTGAACATACCATGTTAAGAAGTAGAGGGGGTTGGAGCAGTCTCTGCCCCCATGGTTTAAAACATATACATACTCTCCTGCAGGAAGCTGTCATATTACTTAAGTGGCTACTGCCCTCCTTGAGACACATACAGATGGTGTGATGAGAATCAGCCTGGCTTCTCAGCTCGCTGTGGCCCTGGAGGGGTAGGTTCAGCACACTAGCCCTGCCACCTGAATCTCAGGAAGGCAAGATGCTACCTTGAAGTGTGGCCATTGTGAACGGTTCAGCTGAGCACCGTTTCCAGCCGAGGCACACTGCCAGGGCCTGGCTTCCTCGCGAGGTACGAAGGCCATCAGGCACTTTCCCTGCACTCAGCACTTTCTCCTGCTCGCTCTCTGGCTCTTTCAGCTGAGGCTGCAATGTTAAACGTGTAGTTCTGTAAATTAATTCTTTGAAGATTCACTCTTGTCAGCTAACTTTTCTCACTGCAATAAGCCAAGGAAGTCACTTACTAGGAACTGAATTCTCCGCTTTCGTGTACTCCAGAGCCTTTTTTAATTTAAGACAGTGTCCCAAAGCCTCTATTCAGCAAAACTTACTGGCTATATACAGGGAATCTCACAAACGTTCACTGAAAATTAATGAGGAAAATGATAACCTCTTCGTAGCCCTGGATGAGAGAACTGGCTGGGTGTATCATCTGAGGCGAAGAAGGAGGGTGAAGCCAAGCCCACAGCGAGGCTTCAACTCCAAACAGTCCCGCTTTCCCAGTCTCCTTCTGGTCCCCCGCCTCAATTCAGCAGTCCTCCAGTGCCACACACAGTCTTGTGCCAGGATGGGGGTGAGTGTCGCTATAGGAGAGAACGTGGAAGAATGAGGCAAAGCCCCTGTCCTCCCAGAGTTCACGGTCAAAGCAAAAGAGGACACAGGACCTCCCCTGGGACAGGACAGACAGCCATCAGAGATGTCAGGCTGTGCCAAGAGCAACCTAGACTCAAGGTCTGACTGCAACCCTCATTCGTTCCATAAATTTAGCCAAACCATTTACCCTTTCTAAGATCCAACTTATTTGTCTATTTAAAAATGTTTCTTAAGTAGAACCAGATTTTAACTAAGATTTCTCCAACCTCCAGCTTTCTGGGCATTAAGAATAGCAAAACGTCCAGGGAAAGGAGAAAGGTTCTCATCAGGTTGATGTGGGAAAGTGCTAGGAAGGTGGTGGCCTTGAATTGGTCTTTGAGAATCAGCTAGGAGGTTGACAGATCAGGAGGCGAGGTGCCGCGAGACATTCTTGTCAAAGGAAACTGATGCTCACCACTTCCGCTGCTGCTGGAGAGGAAAGGAAGGGACAGTAGAGAGGCAGGGAGAGGAGAGAGGAAAGAAGATGGAGGAGAAATGGAAAAAAACAAAAGAGGAGCAGATAAGATGTGAAATCAGCCTAGCTACCCTTCAGATGAACGGATAAAAGAATTGTGATATATATACATACACAATGGAGGATTAGCCATAAAGAAGAATAAAGTCCTGTCATTTGCACCAATAATGGATAGAACCGGAGGTCATTATGTTAAGTGAAATAAGCCAGACACAGAAATACAAGCACTGCGTGTTCTCTCTCATATGTGGAAGTTAAAAAAAAATAAAGTTGACTTGAAAGTAGAACAGTAATTCCTACAGACTGGGAAGTGTACAGGGGGATTGGATTTGATCAATGCCCGCTGTGCGCATGTACTGAAATCTCATGCTGAAGAGTACCACAATAACAAAAACTAACAGTACATGTTGATAGAAAGTTGGGTTTTTAAAAAAAAAAAAAGGAGTAGAAGTAACACCACTGAACAGCAGTAATAATACTATCTACGTTGGCAGAGCAGTTCGAGGCAGCCATCGGCATCTTGGTCCCTTGGCAAAGTTGGAGTTGATCCCACATCCAGGAATGGACAGTACCAAGACTGAACCAACGTCTGACTGTTAGGGATTGGCTGTGGAATGTCCCAGAAAAGCTCATGAGTTGGCAAGGAAACAACATTCAGAGGCAGGGCGTGACTGGAGGAGGTGGGTCACTGGCAGGTGGCCTTGAGGACTCTATCAGTCCCTGGCCACTTCCTCCTGTCTCATTTGGAGGATGTAGGGAATGTGCAGTTTGCTTCAGTACTGTCTGGAGGGCCATTGTCATCAGCAGGCTCTTGGGGACCCATGGAACTGAGCTAATCAGATGAAGGTTTGCTTGCAAAGGGATTAATTACCAGGTACAGGCTGGGGAGGGGGCAGCAGGATGCAGTAGTAAAGGGCAGGGAGTGGAAGAGGAGCTGGTTGCTCAGCCAGGTGGCTAGGTATGGAAGGAGGTAGAGGAAGTAGTTACGGTGACAAGAAGGAAGTCAAGTAGAAAGAAGGTCTCTGAAAGAAACAGTAGCAACCAGTTGAAGAACAGAGTCAATCAGAGGCACCCCATGGAGGGAGCCCTACGAATATATGTAACTGAATTCATTCTCCTGTTCTCTTCCATCTCCTGCCAGGATATCACTTTCACCAAATCCAACTGTAAGTCGGAGCACACAGGCCCCCAGGGATGAAATCCCAATGAATTCCATATAGGTCAGCTTCCCAGGGCAGGGAGCAGAGAGGAGAAGGGTGAGATAAGAGCTGGGGCAGGGGGTGGAGTCATCAGACACAGCTGTCATGCAAAAGCCCTGGACATGGGTCTGAGAGCCGTGGAGAGAGTGGGCAGAGGAAGAGGGAAAGAATGGAAATACACTTTAGACACAAAGAATAGGATGGAGGGAGTGGGAAAAGGAGGAGGGAAAGAATGAGGATCAAGAAGAAGTTACAAGGAAATAAATTTTAGCAAGGAAGGAAGGGGAGAAGGGGAGGAAGGAAGCCAGGGAGGGAGAGAGCAAAGAAGGCTGAACTAGGGAGGAATGAGTTTCCACAACGGACACCGAGCTCCCCACCACTGAACATCAAGTCAGGGTTAGAAGTCCGAATCAGGAATGTTCTGGATGAAATCCAATGTTAGGGCAAGTTAAATGACTTAGAAAATTGCTTCTGACGTGGATATCCCAACATTTCATAAAAAGAACATTCAAAAGTAAAATAACAGAAGGGTTTGTTGTTGAATTCTTTTTTTAAAAAAAAAAAACTAAACAATAGAGATTTTCTTCCAATCTCCCACCTCAGTTTCCTCCCACATTTGGGAATCTGCATTCCGCACACCTGGGAGAAAATGAAAGGTGCTTTTGGATGAAGGATGACATCAGAATTACGCTTCTGATCAGGTTGAATTTTGAAGTCGCTTAGGTTGTGTTTTTGTTTTTTCTAACAAACCTTCTGTCTCCTTTATTGTGACAATAGTGTGACCTCAACGAGGGAAACAAGAGAGGAAAATGTTGTGTTCTGGCCCACATAACTTCAGAACACTTTCTTCATCACTTCAAGAAGTATCAGACTTGCTCGCAGAATTTGGGCTCCTGGTTTACCCCCATAATGTCCCTAAGATGGGATTACCAAAAAAAAGAAACAGCTGAGAGCTACTTTGTGAACTTTATTAACCTTTGAGTTTTTCCCGCTTGTTTCCCATATAATAATTATTGTTCCCTCCTATTTACCAAAAGAGTTACTGTGAGCACAGTCAAGGTTAGTTAAAAGCTAAGATTTTCTGAGGTTACCATTTCCTGAATTTCCACACAAGTGTTGCAGAGAAACTTTGGCAATTGAGTAATTACCCATAATATATTTTATATATCAGAGGCATCTCATGTGGGGTTTGTATTTAGTGAATAATAGTGATGTTGCTTTGAGTGAATAATACTTCAGTTGACTCCATTGTTACTGAGTAATTTACACTTACTTAGAAAACCAAGAAGGTCATTTGGAAATGTGTGCATTGAAATCTGCCATACCTTGGTTACACAATATGCTTTTCATTATTGCACAATGTCCTCAAGAATGGAACTAATAAAACAGATATTTCATGGTGCAGTGGGCAGGCTAGAAGTTCGATGTAATGTTTCATCTCGCAGTTCCTTCTATACAAGGAACAGATTAATCTATTCAACTGGAAGGAAAGGCCACCCACGGCTTAACCGTGCAGGTGAGGTGCAGAAAACTAGCTCACAACCATTTTCTCCCAGAACCAATGGCGCCAAGAGACATATCTTCCAAAACAAGCGTGACAGCGCCATACGTCAATGGATTCAACTCTTATTCTAGGAAAATCATGAATTAATTCAGTTATGTTCAATAAGCCAAAATGTTGCAGTCATTAGGGAATCTTTAGAGAGCAATTGTTTTGATTTCTTTGTCCCTACATAAGTCAGTGGTGGAGGAAGGCTGATCTTATGATAGGCCCATGTGGGGGGTGGGGGCATTAGCCCAGACTGCTCACGCACAGGCATGGTCCAGCAGGCGAGCAATGCAACCCTGTGTGTGCCTGGCAGAATCAGCAAGGCCTGAATTTCCCCCAAGCACCAAGAAATCCTCGCAGCCCATGTTGACTTCTACTACCCAGTGTGATCCCAGTGTTAGTTTTTAAGTCCTAAACTGAACAGGCCTCACCTCTCTCTTCTCTGTAAACCTGCCTTCATTTGTTGGGAAATCATGTACAGGCCTTGAACCCCCAACACCTGCTCACTGGGCACACTTCACAGACCACAGCCCATCTCATCCACACACCAACCTGCCACGTGTGGGTGCCATGCCCACTTTCATGATTATTTCCCTCATTTTCACTCCCCTCCAGCAAAGCTGGCCCATGTGCTTGCCAACATCGCATAGCGCATCTGGCAAACAAGGTGAACGAACCTGGCGTAGGTCAGGGCCTGCCCGAGTTCACTGGTTAGTAAGCCACCGAGTTGCATGGAACTCCAGGTTAGTCTGATTGCACACCCCTTGATGCTCTATTGCACCAAACCATTTCAGACACCAGAGCCTCCCAACCCCATGGCAGCACCCATTCCCCCAAGAGTTCTCACCATGGTGTTGGAAACATGCCCTGGGCACTGTCTGTATACACCACAAGCAAAAATTCACACAATCCAAATCGTTGGTGTGCCCATGGAGCACCATGTCTCCATGCTGTTCTGGACATCTTACACATTGTTTACACACTATTCAATTCTCACAACAACCACAAGGAAAGCTACAAGCATTATCTAGTCAACAGATGAGAAAAGAAACACAGAGGGGTTCAGTAACTTCCCCAGGGTCTCACAGGTAGGAGGTAGCAAAGTTGAGATTCAAACCCAGGTAGTCCATCAACCATGTGTACACATGAGAATATAGCAACATCAATCTCAGTACTCTGTATTGGGGTGAGGGGAGGCATGGGGTGCACCAAGTGCTGTGTGCATGAATGTTACTGTCAACTTGATCTTCACTGTGATATGAGACTACAATGCACCAATAAAAGCACATACATCAGTATGCCAAGTACTGTCAGCTCCCAGTACTTGGGAGGCTGAGACAGGAGGATCACAAGTTCAAAACCAGCCTCAGCAACTCAGTGAGGCTCTCAGCAACTTAGTGAGACCCTGTTTCCAAATAAAAATAATAATAATAAAATAAGTCTAGGGGTGTAGTTGGGTGGTAGAAGACTCCTGGGTTCCATGCCCAGTACCAAAAAATAAATAAATAAAATAAATTTTAAAAAATATCATTTAAAAAGCACATAAAATAAATAAATAAATAAAATTTTTTTAAAAAAACAGGTAGTCTGGCTCCAAAGTTTGTGTTTTTAATTTCTGCACTATACTGGCTCAAGGGTTCCTCTGTCAACATAGGGACTTCTATTTATTGACATAAGCAACCATTATACTAAACATCTCCTGTACGCCAGTCTTATAGAATGGTCCTGGGCACTCCAGAGTTAAAGAGACAGCATGATTCTTCCAGCCTAGAATTTAGAGCCTAGTGGGAGAGATGGATATTAAAGAACGATGAAGAAAAATGCAGAGAATAAATGATGCAGAGATGGAGAGCAAGGATCCTTGTAAGAATGAGTGATCAGGGAATGCTTCCTGATTGAAGGGAGGGTACTTGGCCCTTCAGAGAAGTGTAACTCACAAATGGAGGAAGACAGACTCCTCCCCACAGGTCATTTCCTCAGTTTACATCTCAGCTGGGACCCTTGCTGGCGGTATGGCTTTGAATAGGTGACTTAACTTCTTTGACATACCATTTTTCCATCTCTTAAAGGGGATTGATAACAATAATTACAGGTTGCTATGATCATTCGACGATGTTTGTCAACAAGTGAATGGGTTACAAAACTGTGGTATATACAGACAATGGAATTATACTCAGCCGCAAAGAAGAACAAATTTATGTCATTTGCAGGAAAATGGATGGAACTAGAGAATATTATGCTAAGTGAGATTAGCCAGGCTCAGAAAGCGAAGGGTCATATGGGAGCTAGAGAGAAATTGGGAAGCAAAAGGGGCTTTAGTTAATGAGGGGAGATTCCAGTAGAATAGTGGAAGGGGATTGGGGGAAGGAGGTACAGAGGGGAAAGAGAAAACTTGACGAAAGAAACAGTTGAAATAATGCTATATGCATATATGAAATTATCAATACCAATCTCAATAAAATGTACGGGGAAGAGAGAGGGTGGGGAAGGATGCAGAGAGAAACACATCAAGTGCGGTGTGCATGTATGTTTCTACCACTCTGAAGCTCATTATAATGTATAATTACAGAGCACCAATAAAAGTATATTTTAAAAAAGAAATAACATGAAGAATGCACCTAGTAAAGTCCTTTCTACACAGTAGACACTGGACAAAGGTTTTCTTTTCCTCATCAGTCTGATCAGCCACACCAGAGCTGGGGCCTGGTAGCAACTGCAGCAAGTGCCTGTGGGGGATGACAGCTCTTCTTGGCCAGACAGATGACATGCTCAATACACCTCTGAAATACCACAGACCTGAGATCAGCTGTGATTCTAGAGCAGTAAAGACTGGGTGGGCAAAATAAAACCATCCACTTTTCAGTATCTGCCCTCAGGTGGCCTATCAGTCAGAACAGGGTTGGTAATGCTGCAATCATGGGAAAAATCCCAAATGTCTGGTGAATAAAACAACAAAGGTTTATTTCCTACATATGCTGCAAGCCATCTGGACAGACTGGGAGCCTCTGCTCTAGACCCTCCTCATTCAGGGGCCAGCCTGGGGGAAGCTCCATTCCCTTGGCTCCGTGATGGTAGAGTGAGAAAAATGCTCACACAGAATGCTGGCTCTTGAGACTTCTGCTCAGACATGACCGACATGACACATGTTACTCCTTCCCACGTGCTACTGTCCATGACCTGTCACCTAGTCATCTCTAATTCCAAGAGGACAGGAAAGTGTAACCCTCTCCAGAGCCTGGAAGGACAAGAATTCATATGCGAGTAGCACGGATGAGGACCCCAAGTTTATGAAGATGCTCTGAGCTAGAGATATGGTGACTGTGCCAAGCTGGGAGGAGAGGTCCCAGCTGGGGGTGCTGCCTCCTGAGCCAGGTCCCCGTGGCTGCAGGCAGGTTACTTCTCGTTTCTGAGGAAGGGCCTCATATTTTACAGAGCTTTTTCAACATTTCCCCAAAAGTAGCCCTAATGATAAAGAAAACAGAACACATACCTCTGGGCATTTCAGCATCAAAGAGATCATCCACCAGGAATGATTTCTTTGAAGATTTACGTTTTGCCCTTTAATTTCATGTGAGTTTCACATCCGACTCCACTGCCCGTCACGGTATGTTTGCATATCAAAATGGATGCTCACAGAAGGTGTGCAGAACCTGTCTCGGGCTATTGCTTCACCACCAGCCCATCACCTCGTGTCCCTGGAAATCTCAGGAACAGACTCCTGACAGCCCAGGGGCTTCTTACTCCAGGTCCCTGAAGTATTCACAAATCGCAAAAACCTCTAATACTTTCTTACTTGGAACACTTTTCTTTGGGTAAAAATACTACCTACCATTTATTGAGAACCTCTCATGGGCCACCACTTGGCCAACATTGTCTCATCCTCATCTGTACCCATAAGAGTTCTCTGAAAGGGACAGCAAGCCAATCTCAAAGACAGGAGGAAGGGGCAGGAGGGGGAGTGGGACCCAGAGGGAAATACTCCAAGAGTTGTGTGCATGGATGTTCCTATCACTCTATACCTCAGTAGGATGTATAATTACAATGCACCAATAAAAGTATATAAAAAAGAAAGTCAATGAGAATACGACTAAAAAAATAATACTGTGGCTTTGGCTGACCATTAGGAACTGTGTGGAGAATGCGACTGCCAGAAGCAGGTTAATGTTTGCCTAGGAAAGGTCTAAGGGTCATGGAAAGCCATGGTAGGACTGATGAGCTGGCTGGAAGCAGCCCGCTCCTCCAAGACAAACGTTCCTGGGTCTCTTGCAGGCACCTATTTCCAAATATTCCACTTGTCAAACATTGTCTCAAGGATCTTCTGCATATCTTCAGTGGTTTTATTGCAAACCACTATCTCAATGACTCTCTACAATTGTTCTGCAGCCAGCCAAGTTAAACGTTTACCTCTAGCCCTCGCTGCACATAAACCAATTAAATTTTACCTCTCAAGCGCTGCACGTATGCAGGAGCATCCATACCTCAACCTCCCCCCTCAAAAATGAATAACAGCTGTGGACCAGTGTCCAGCGGGGCCTTCGCCATAGAGTGGCATCCCCTGGCCTGCCCCCTCAATCTCTCTGGGTCTGCATCATTCTTTTCCCTTCCGGTGCACCACAGGACGGTAACTGACAGAACTGGAAGCTCAAGAAGGCTGAAGGGCTTGTCAAAGAGCCACCCAGCAGGTGGCAGAGAAGGAAGCTGAACCCAGGTCTGAATGGCTCCAGCTCCTCCCTTTGCAAATGTCAGGCATCTCCTTCTTTGCCTTCAGCTGAGAAACTGAACTCTGATCTCCCCCTGTGCAAAAGAAAACCTCCAGCATCAATTGTAACTCCAGGTTAGCACAAGATCCGGACTCTCTTCCAGAGACAAACTTTACCCAGAATCTACACAGTTTGTTTGTTTTTGTTTTGGTACTGGGGGTTGAACCTGGGGACATTCTACCTCTGAGCTACACCCCTAGCCCTGTTTCTATTTTTATTTTGAAACAGGATCTCGCTAGGTTAATGAGAGTCTCACTACTTGCTAAGGCTGTTCTTGAACCTGCGATCCTCCTGTCTCAGCCTCCCAAGTGCTGGGATTACAGGTGTGCACCATCATACCTGTCTAGAAACAGTTTTATTACTCCATGTGGAGCACTACACACACAGCTGAACGCAGGAGCTGCAGAGCCAGGGCTCTGCAAGCTTATACCACCAGGCAGCTCAGGGGCACACCAGCCTCTCCACTGGGACATCAGATTCACCCACAAAAACCACTATGTGGCAGATGAGCCATAGGGGCATCTAGAGATGGATCAAACCAGGACTGTCAGATACACAGAGGAGAGCTGCCCACCCACCTGGGGGCCAGGACGATGGGAGGGGAGGGCCACCCATAAGAAGAAAAGCTGCAGGATCAAGGTGGTGCAGCATTCTCCACGGGTTCACAGCAACACACCCGGGCTCCACAGGCCGTTGCTGATCAGCCCTTGTCAGCTAGAGACCCTGGGGCCGGTGTACCAGGAGGGAAGGCACCATCACAGGAGTGTCAGCTCCTCCTGTCAATCCTGCTTCCAAAGACAGACAGCCCTCCCAACCTTCTGCTAAGTGGCCAAGACTGCACACTTGACATGTTTTAAGAGATGGATTAAGGATGGCATTAGGAGCATAAAGGCGATGGATGTTACAAAACAAAGAAGAAAAATAGATTCAACAGTGAGAAATCGTAAACCTCCATATGCCCCTCCCCAAAATTTTTCCCAAACAAAATGAATAAGCAAATAACAACCTAAAGGGGAAATATGTACAACATATATGAAAATGTGTCAGTAACGTTACCACGAGTTAATTCATACAGACGGGTCTCAGATGTGCATCTTTTCTTTAAAGGAAAGAGCCGCAGCCGGGCATGGTGATGCAGGCCTATAGTCCCAGGACTTGGGAAGCTGAGACAGGAGGATCGCAGGTTCAAGGACAGCCTCAGCCACCTAGTGAGACCCTGTTTCAAAATAAAAAATCAAAAGGGCTGGGGATCTAGCTCGGAGGTAGAATGCTCCTGGGTTCAGTCCCTAATACCAAAAAATGAATGAGTGAATGAAGCTATCACACAAGAAGTATAAATAGTCATGAGGCATTGCTAAAATGTTTATTCCTACTAGTAACCAGGAGTATAAATTAAAATTAGGTACCATTCTTCACCTTATTCATTTTTTTAAAGATACTATGCAGTGCCCTTGAGAGTGCTATGAAGCAGGCCTTTCTATCAGAGCTGGAAGACAGTAAATTCCAGGAAAACTATTTAGAAAGACATGTCCAAAGCCAGACTCATATCACCTCCTTCAATCCCATAATTCACTCCTGGGACTCCACCTCAGGAGAAACATTGGAGATGTGGAGGGAGGTTTTTATTCAGCAATATTTAATATAATGGTTTTTTTTTGCGGTACTGGGGATGGAACCCAGGGGCGTTCTACCTCCGAGCTACACCCCCAGCCCTATTTTTTATCCTTTATTTTGAAACCAGGTCTCACGAAGTTGCGGAGGGCGTCACTAAGTAGCTGAGGCTGGCCACGAACCCAGATCCTCTGGTCTCCGCCTCCCAAGTACTGGGATTACAAGCGTGCGCCACCACACCCGGCAATATAATGTTATTTATAATAACCCAAGAAAAGAAAGAGAAAGGGAACCAACCTAAACATAAATAAATAAACAGGCAGACATGAGAGGGTTAAAAAAATACGATGGGTAGATATGATAGAGTATTAAAAAGTATCATGTTTTCAAGAATTATTTGATGACTCAAGGAAATGTTCAAAATAAAATGTCAATCAGAAAAAGGCAAGCCATGATGCCACTCTTTTGAAAGAAAATATCACTCAAACATGTATATACAAAACATCACACACACTCAAGTTCTTATACAATGCATCAGGAGGGAATAATACCAAAATATTAACAGTGATTCTCTCAGAATGGTGTGTTACAAGTTATCTTTTTCCCTTTAGATTGTTTTTTTATTTCCCAAATTAATATGAATACATATATTAATAATAAGATTTTTAACATGGTAGATTGGAAAGTTTGCCACAAGTTTTCTGCCCCTGGCATCCATGCCCTGGGCGGTGACACTCCACACTGATTCTGAGCTCAGCCACATCCCTTCTTTTAGCCAGCGGGATGTTGGCAATTGTGACGCGATCGATCCCAGACTCGATCGCAATTATGCATGGGCGCCTGTCTTAACTTGCTGCTCTTTGAACCCTGTGAGGACTCCTCCCGCCAGAGCCTGGGGTCACGTCTTGGGCGATGAAAGACATGTGACCTGGGGACCTCATTGCCAGACAGCCAGCAGCTGACCACAGACACATGAGTGCACCCGGCCAAGACTGGCAGACACCACCCAGCTGAGCCCAGCCCAAGCTGCAAACCCACAAAATCATAAAATAAATAAACGGTTGGTGTTTTAATCTACCAAGTTTCTTGGGTGGTTGGTTATGCAAGGAAAACTAAATGACACAGGGGAAATATAGTCTGGTAGCAGAGTGACAAGTCCTGGGCTTCTCCTTTGGACCCATCATTGAACCTGTCTGTGACTTCATTTTCTTATCTGTAGAATGGGAATAATTCCACACAAGTCACTGGGTAGTTGTGAGAATCAAATGAGCTGTAGGTGGGAGCAGCTGGCATATTAGTAGTGCAAAATAAATAAATAAGATGAATCTGAATTACTGTTAGTGGTCAGTGGTTGCTAGGAAGAAAGAAGCATTTGAGAACATTAGGAAGAGATGAATCAGTATATATCCATCTCCACCACTTAAGAAGGGGTTAAAACTATTTTAGTATTCAGAGGATTCCATGAGTGTGAACAGTGGATAAAGGGTAAAGCCTTGCACTAAAATTTGGGAGCTTGAGTTTCAGATCCTGCTGTGGAGTAAGGGTTACACGCCCCACCCCACCAAAATCCCCAGGTTGAAATCGAATCCCCTATGCGATGGCATTAGGAGGTGGGGCCCTGGGGAGGTAATAGGTCAGGGGAGTAGAGCCCCGTGAATGAGATTAGTGTCCTTATAAGAAGAAGACAGAGAGATGGTGCCTCATCTCTGCTGTAGAACTCAGCAGTCTACAATGCAGAAGAGGACCCTCACCAGAACTGGACCAAGCTAGTGATCTGAGCTAGACTCCCAGCCTCTACAACGGTGAGAAATACGTGTGTGCTGTTTATAAGCCACCCAGACTTTTGAAAGCAGCCTCAAGGGACCGATCCTAACTCTGCCATTGACTTGGAATACACATAGGATACTCTGTACATCCCAGCTAATCCCTAAGAGGTGGTTGCTCGGGTCTGAGCCAGTTGCAACAGAACCAGAGGCGGACGACGTTGGGCCTAACACTTAATGCCCAGTGTCCTCACCTGGACCCTGACAAATCGGTGTCCACATGCTCCTCCTGCTACTCACAGCCCTCAACAGCCCTCATGCTTCGCCCTCCAGCCAAATAAAACAGGCCGGTATTCTTGAGCCAGGCTACACAACAGTCGTGCTTTACTTATGCTATTTCCTCTGCTGGGATGATGTCTTTCCCACAATCAGATTCCTACGCATAGCTTCAAGATGAACCCTGGGAAGATTCCTGGGAGCCCTGAGACAAAATAAGTGTCTCCCTGTCCTGTGCTCCCACCGCCCATTTCCATAGGTCAGGCTCTTGACAAGAGGGGCTAAGGCAGGCATCCTCGGGCCAGTGATTTACTACAAAGCACTCCCAGGAGGACCAGAGAGGGGAGGGAGGCAGGAGGGGACGGTGGGATGAGGATGGGTAGGGTCAGACGAATCCGGAGTTCTCCCACCTTGAGGTAAGGAATCTATCTGGTCTTTTGTATCCCCATATCCGTCAGCCATGGCTGGAAGCCATCCCCACGGGAGGACATGACCTTCCAAGCATTTCCAGGTCAGCATCCATTATCCACGACAATTCCAGGGGATGGAGAAGTTGTAAGCCAAGAATGAACCATCAGGTAAAGGGGACCCAGAGAGCACCAGTGTCACCCACTGAAGGCACCCCCTCCACCACTTCAACACCCTTGCTTCTCATGCTAAGCTCACTCATTTAGGCACAGCTCCCTCAGGATTCTGATTGGTTCACTCTATTTAGACACAGCTCCCTCAGGATTCTGATTGGTTCACTCTATTTAGACACAGCTCCCCTCAGGATTCTGATTGGTTCACTCTATTTAGGTACAGCTTTCTAAAGGATTCTGATTGGCTCACTTAATTTAAGCACAGCTTCTTTGGGATTCTGAATGGTCACAATTTCTGGGGAAACTTAGCAGGGATAATAGGATGATCTGAGGCCCTGCAGCTGTGCTGGTCCCAGGGTTGTATCTGAAACTCATCATAGTCTCCCTCTTCCATTGCCCATACTAAATTGCCCTGCACAGCAGGGCCAGGTCTGCTGGTGTACATGGATTCCCTGGGGAAGAAGAGACCCAGATCTTCATCTAAGGGGGCCTGAACCCCTGTTCATGCCCTTGTTAGGCCACAGCTGTGGAACTTGCCTATTTACTGTTGGAGTAGAGTGTGGGGTTGCCCAGAGATGCCCAAGGAGTCCCCTCAACGCCAAGCACACTTCTCCATGCCCCATCGGGAAGCGCTATGAAGCAACAACACACATTTCCTCAGGGAGAGCAGGGTCGGTTCTTCCTCCCAAGGTAGCAACTCCTTTCTTTGCCTGATGGTCTATTGGCACAAGCAACACAAAACAACCAGACAGCAGCTGGGCCTTTAAGTTCCAGGGGATCTTGCTGTACCTCCTGATGTAACATCTCCCCTTTGGGAATCAAGACCTCGAGATCCTCATGACCTAAAGTTGCAGGGACAGGCACAAATCCTGAAATGGTCCCGTGGGGCGAGGGGGAGCAGAACCACTCTTGCCTCTATCTCTTCACCCCTGGGCTCAGGTATTCTGTCTATTCTACAGCCTGTCTCACTCCCGGGTCTATACCTGTGTCACTCTCCTGGGCCAAGGGCTCCTTGCAATCTACTTTTATTGATCTCTACATACAGTAGCCCACCCTGCCTGGCATCTAGTAAGGGTGACAGGGTGACAGGTGGGATAGAAAGATGCTTTCTTATATCACATATATCTGGATGGTCTGACTCATATTCCTCGAAGAAAACACCAGCTATGGTCCCGATCCCTCATATTGGAACAATGGGTCAGAATGTTAAATCAGGACCGGCCATCTCAGGATACCTGAAACAAAGCAAAGCAAAAACCAGCTACGCAATGTGGGTAGTTGAAGAGCTGGCACGGTTAAAAAATGTCATGAGCAGTACGTATGTGGTCAGGAAGAAGGAAGGGATGCCAGGATTTCCAAGGCCCCTCACCACGATAAAAATTAGACTTGGAATATGAGGCCCATTTCCCTGCTGGGGGAGGCTCTCCTTATTTTCAAATTGGGACAGAGAGACTGTCACCAGGGGTCACAGCAATGAGGCAGCTCTCTGTCCCCACACAGGCTGCTCAGGCCCTGGGAGTGGGGGACAGGGTGGGCAGGGGAGTATCTATGGAACGTGCTGGAAAGCGGCCAGCTCTCTGGCTGCAGCCAACCCTGAATACCCTGCCTTGGCCAGAAGAGGCCTGGAGAGGAAGCAGACACAGAACAATTGGGAAAGGTCTAAAAACCACAGGAGTCTGCTGAATAAAGCCAGAGGCCCAGTGAGTGATGCAATTCATGGGAGGGGAAAAAAAAAGAAAGAAAAGAAGGAAAGAGATCCCTCCAATCCTAGCCAGGAGCAGTGATCATTCGGCGTGACCTTCCAGGAATCTGCTGACAGACACAAAGTGCTCTGTGTGACTTTATGCTGGGACCTGGAATGACAGACGCCTCCCAGAGGACAGGAGGTGGGGGATGCGGGGAGGGAGGCTGGAGGAGGGACCGCCTCGGGTCCTGGCAGGGGGTCGCTGGCCGCCATCTGCTGGTGGCGAGAGGAACCACACCCCACCTCTGACCCAAGGAAGTTAAAAGGATGTTTCAATTAGAAGGTCCTAGGGAGGGAGGAAAATAGACAATTTCTCACCCAGGATGAGCCAGATCCTCCATGTACCTGTGATCTCCTTTGAATGTGTCCTTCCTGCTAAGAACTGCTGTGCCTGTTTTACAAATGGGAAACTGAGGTTCGAGGGGATGATGAATTTCGCCGTGAGCAAGAATGGAAGGATTCACTGTTATTGAATGATCATTCCTTGTTCTGGGCTCACAGGGGCTGGAATGGTTCCTGGAACATAAATGCTTTCTGAATGAATGGCTGAATACGGCCTGAGTAACTTGCCTTTTTGAAATATGTCCGTGGGAATCCAACAGAATAATAGAAGAAAAGTCAATGCCAAGATAAGAATGGTAGCCATGGTCCCCAGGGGCTCTCGGGACATGCCCAGGGCCTGACCCACCCCCTCCTCCCTTTCATCCCACAACACGACCAATACTTCAAAGCCCGGGATAGGGTTTTCTCCTTTCTGACCTCTGCCCAGCACTCAGCCATCCTAGAGGAGCCGCATAAGGAAGAAAGAGATCAAGCCGCATGGGAGGGTGCTGGACTTCAAAGCCACTCGGACCAGTCCTACGTGACAGGTGACAGGCTGCCATTGAAGGCTCTGAAGAACCGCTGCTACCATGAGACTTCACTCCAGCAACCACAGTGCCTCCTGGCTCAGAGCAGGACCCTGTCCTCTTAAATGTCTAGTGATGTCCAGGCACATCAAGCCTTTCGGCTGGGCTCTGCCTACTCCTCCATCCAACCCCTCGCTCCCTTCCCCGAACACAGAGGCATCCTGCATCTCTGTACTGCTGTCCAGGCAAAAACTGTACCTGCCAGTTACACTACCGCAGCCAACCAGTTACGCTACTGCAGCCAACCTCAACATCGCTGGAAGACTGGAATCTGTTACATGTTGATTCTTTGCAATACTTTGATTCCCCCATCCTCTCTAGCTGAGATGAATATCCACCTCAGGAAAACTCCTACTCAAACTTCAAGGACCAGCTCTTGGACACCTTTTCTGACCCCATCGCCATCTAGTTGTTCCCTTCTCTGGCTTCTCAGAGACCGTTCAAAGTTTACAACAACACAGAAAGCATCGTCTTCGATGTGTCTGTGCTCTAGATAGAAGTAATAAGAACTCATTGACTGAGTAGATGACCAAAATGAACACAACTCATATATAAACCCCAAAGGAAGAGAAAAAGAGCCAAAGCCGGCTTGAAAAAGGACCCGGATGTCACTGGTCACTGCAATCCTAGGTCTGAGCATGGGCATCTCTCAGCCCTTTGCTCTGGTCTGGTGCCACTCAACAGGTGTGCCTGCCTTGCTGGATGAGGAAGGGAGGGGGCAGGCCCTAACTATGGGGGGAAATGCACAAATAGTCAGAGAGGGAAATGTCCCGCCTACAACAGCAGCATGTCAGAGGTTTTGAGATCGGGAAGTCTCCACCTCCGGCCAAGCTCCCGGTACAATTTTTATCTGCCATTGAGTGTCATTTCTTGTGCACAGATTCTGACATCTCTTGGAATCCACCTAGAAAAGGTGACTTCCAGGCTGCCTGAGAGACAGGCACCATAACTGTTTGTCAAGTGAGTAATTTTCAATAAAAGGATAAAAATGACCAAAAAGCAATAGCAAATCCACTTATCCCAAATGTTCACCCCCGACCCAGATGCTCAATCTCATTGTGGTGACCCCTCCAGGAAGGGAGGAGGACACCAACAGTCCGCCTCTGAGAGGCACCTGCCTCTCCACCTGCCCACCTTGACTTCCAGGTAGATGCTACCATCCTTTTCTGACAGACAAGACAAGAGGCTCAGAGAGGTAAAGGAAGTCACCCAGGGGCACCCAGCTTGCCAATGGGGTGTCAGGGCTCACTCCAAGTTGGCTTCAGTGGCCCTGCCCACACCACTGTGTCATGGCCCCCCACTGCACACTGGGGGCTGGAGACCAGGCCGCAGAGACTGCTCATTTTCTTTGGTGCTGGTTCTCTAAATGACTTCTATTCAGCTCTTAGACCCATGTGGGAATAATATCCACTCTAAGAAGGGTTCCCTCCATCCTTTCAAAAGGACATAGCAAAGAGGCAGGCAGCATATGGGTTTATTATCCATTCAACAATCATATGTGCAACATGCCCACTGTGGACCTGGTGTGGGCTGGCGAGGAGGGGGAGGATGCAAGGCACGCAGAGCACAGGGTGATGTCTCACTCAGCTGTGTCATCACTGTGACCAGAATACCTGACGAACACAACTTGGAGGAAGAAAGATTTATTTGTAGCTCATGGTTTCAGAGGTCAGTCCATGATCAGCCAGCTCCAAGGGCAGCCTCAGCAGTAGGGTTTCAAGGCATGGTGGAAGAAAAGCCATTCTCACCTCATGGCAGTGGGGAGAAGAGAGTGAGAAGAGAGGGGGCCAGGGACAGATGCAGTCCCCAAGCTATGGCCCAGTGATCCACCCCCTCCAGCCATGTTCCACCTCTGAACCTGGCTGCATTGCCTAATACCTGAGCTTCCCTGGGGGAGATTTTATATCCAAATCATACCAGGCACTGCCTGTCCCATGCTGGGAACACCCTGGGAACCACATCTTGACTGCTGGTCCTCCTTCCTCAGGCTTTGGAAATATAACACTAATCAAGGTTGCCAACAAGCTTGTTATAGTTAGATTAAAAATGTCCCCTAAAGAGCTCATTTATTAATGTTTGGAGCTGATGTAATTGAGTCTTGAGGGTTGTAGTCCCAGGGTGGTGGCCTGGGCCAGTAGGGTGTGGCTGGAGGGGGTGGATCCCTGGGGGTGCGGCCTTGGGGATTATATATGGTTCCTCCTCCCCTGATCTCTCTCTTGCTTCCAGACTCCATGATGTGAGGAGCACAGCTCATGTACTTTCCCTCCCTCCACCTCCCGCCGCCATGCTCTGAGGTCCTTGATCCCCGGCCTCACATGGACTGAAGCCGAAACCATAAGAAAATAAATCTTCTTTCCTCGAAGTTACCTGGTCAGGTCTTTAAATTGTGACTGTGAGAATGTTGATCGGAACAAAGCCGGAGCCAGCTCTAACTAGAGTCTGGCAAGGCGGAGACCCTATTTTACCAGATGGAAATTGAGTTTCAGTCTGGCAAACCCTTGATCTGCCTTCCTGAGCAGCATTATCATGGAGCTCTTCATAAGAATCCCAGACCACTTGGTCTTGGGGACACCGCACAGAATCACCCACAGCGTTAGCGGTGCCTGCACCTGAATTTCTCACTTACTAATTCATTAACAGAAGTGTCGCCTCCTCGCTGTCTCCACCCCTGTGGCCCGTCCTCTGTGCTGCCACATGTCTATATCCAAGTTTCTTCTTCTGAGGAGGACACCAGTCCGGTTGGATTAGGACCCACACTAAGGGCCTCCTTTTAACTTAATCACTTTAAAGGCCTGTTCTCCTAATGCACTCACATTCAGAGTCCTGGGGGTCAGAACCTCAACACATAAATGCTGGGGGACAGGATTTGGCCCTGCCACCTCCTCACTAGGAGACAACTCCTCGCCCATCTCCTCCCTCTGCTGCTGTCACACTGGCCTTCCTTCACTACTCTGGCACCGATGGCCCTGCCCAGCCCCCAGGTCTCTGTCCTGACTGCTCCCTCTGCCTGGAAAGCCTGTTCCCCAGCACACCCGTGGAAGGCATGTTCGTGTCCTCAGTGCTCAGCCTGGATGGCCCGACTGTGTCACCTGTCTCCAGCGCCCGCCTCCCTCTGCAGCATGCAGTCACTCAGCCTCGCATGCACTGTCTGCCCTTCCAGAACACTCTTTTGCCGGTGCTGTTACTTCTGCACTTTTCAGAGGCAAATGCATAGCCACACAGCTGGGCCCTGAGCACCTCAGCCCTGGCCAGCTCCAGCCAGTCAGAACTGCATCTACCAAAGACTTCCATCCTGAGATGCCCGGAAGCACAGCCCCATCCATCCCCCCACCCAGCATTTAGGTAAGCTCTCTCTCTCTCTCTCGCTCTCGCTCTCGCTCTCGCTCTCGCTCTCGCTCTCTCCTCTCTCCTCTCTCCTTTCTCCTGGCATCCCCCTTTCCACTTCTTCAATGTAGCAAGGGTTTTCTGCATCACTTGATTTTGCCTTTTCCCCCTAACATCCTCCAATGAACCATCCATGGGGCCGCAGACCCTCATACTCAGCCCCAATTGCCCCTCTGTCCTTGTCCCCCACCATCGGCTCACATGGCCTGCACTCTAGGCCCACAGACCCCAAGACACCCGCACACCACACCTGTAGGCCTGTGCTTAGACTCATTCCCCAACCAGGACTATTTTACCTTCTCTCTAAAAGTATCTACTTCTCTTTCAGAGATAGAGCCACATGACCCTATTTCCCTTGGAGCCTCGTAACTCCAGCCTTCTTAGAGAGATTCCAGTTTAGCCCACTGGATGTCTGCAAGACCCTCAGAGGAAAGCTGCCATGTGTTCACAGGGTGTTACGTGCTGCGTGCCATCACGTGTGAAGGTCATGGCCAGGGACAGCTCAGCTGAGACGGATGCCACAGGAAGAAGCATGGGAACAGGCTAGAAGAGGATGTCGGGAAGTAGAGGGAACTGGAATTGGAGAGCGAGTCCAAAACCCAACTCTGCTGCTTCTAAACAAGGCAGCCTGGAGCAGGCCACTCCTTTGGCCCCTAAAGTGGGACTGTGATCCTGTGTCCTAGTTTTGCTAGGGAACTCGCATGACATTCACATGCTAAGACTTTGGGTGGGGCTTTGCTATTATTACAAGTTGTCTTGGTCAGCATGCTCACTGATATAATCCAAAAGACCTGAGCACACAATTTAGAGGAAGGAAGAGTTTTTGGCTCACAGTTTCTTGGAGATTTCAGTTTCAGTCCATGTGAGGCCGGGTCTGTGGATCTCAGGGCATGGTGGTAGGAAGCAGAGAGAAGGAGAGCACACAGGCTCTGATCATGGAGAACAGAAGCAGAAAGAGCAAGCAAACAAGGGGATTCACAGACACAAGCACGATCCCTAAGGCCACACCCATAGGGACCCACCTTCTCCAGCTACACCCCACTGGCCTAGGTTACCACCCAGATAAATCCATGGATTTATCTACTGATGAGATTACAACCTTCATGACATAACTATATCAACCCTGAGCTCTTCAGGGGACATTCTATATCTGACCATAAAACAAGCCTTCAGCCAAGTCTCACCAGTCACATGTCATATGTGTTACCTATCAGCTCACCCGTCCAGGAGCATCCACACTTTCAGAGGATGCCAAACACTTGGGACCAGGGTGAGGGAGGTTGAATCTGAAAACTTGGGGATGATGAAAATCCATACACTGTGACCCCTGGCTGGGAGCAGGTTCTTCTGGGCCCCTCAAATCCACCCCTAGAGGAACAGGACTGAGAACAGGTTTCATGTCACCTGTCCAACCAACATGTGCAGGGGTACAGCTCAAGCCTAGATATTTCCTAGTTGTGTGACAGTACTAACTTGATTTCCTGTCTTCGGCTCCCTTCCCTCATCTGTAAAACAGTGGCCATAATACTGATGTTAAGACATTACTATGAGGATCCGAATAACTCAACAGACAGATCATGTAAAATGGAATAATTAGATAGGATAGCTAGATAAAGAGGACAATTAGAAATAGGAACCCATCATATAGTGAATCTTATTCAGCTGCATGGTAAGTACTCAGTAAATGACACTAAATTTAATAGCTCGACTCTATCACTTGTTTCTCTTTTCTTTATTTTTATTTATTCTATGTGTAGGGTGGAGGGATACTAGAAATTGAACCCAGGGGCATTCTTCCTCCAAGCTACACCCCCAGCCCTTTTTATTTTTTATTTTGAAACAGGGCCTTGCTAAGTTACTGAGCCTGGCCTTGAAACTGCAATCCTCCTGTCTCAGCCTCCCA
This sequence comes from Glis glis, assembly GCA_004027185.1. Lineage (NCBI taxonomy): Eukaryota > Metazoa > Chordata > Mammalia > Rodentia > Gliridae > Glis > Glis glis. The sequence continues at coordinate 71,990 of PVJS01002836.1, forward strand.
AGTCCTGGGATTACAGGTATGCACCATAGTGTTCAGGTGATCACTTATTTCTTGCCTGACTTTGGTCATATTTTCTGGTCTCTGATCTTTCATCTGCAAGTTGCAAACGACTCCTACTGCAACCGTGTGGTCCATGTGATGCAAGTGGACATGCGGGACCACTGGCATCAGCGTGGCCCCTTCCCGGCACAATGACATTCAATGTCACCTCCTTCCATTAGGCAGGAGCTTGGAAAGCAAGAGGTTTGTGTGACATGCTCCTCCTACCACACCGGGAAGCTGCTGAGCTAGCCAAAAATGATTCTGGGATTCCACTGGAGCCCCGGCACAATCTTAAGAAATGACCCCATAAACCTCAAACCGCGATCAGCGTCCAGTCACCACACCCACAAGGCCAGGATGAGAGCCACGTGCTGATGCCCAAGATAGCCGCTGCCTGGCTCAGGCCGAGGCCGGCTCCGGAAAGCAGACCTTCCCACGAGTGAGCTGCAAACCTGTCAACAGGAGCCAGGAATGCCTCCCGGGAAAACAGATCGCCCCTTCTCAGGCCACAGGCACGGTTCCAGGGGAGCTGGGCACAGGCGCAGCTGGAGGCTAGCCGGGCGGTGCACACTCGCCCGATTGTTTCCTACCCAGTGGAGAGACAGTATCTGCTCTGAGATGCACCAAGCTTCTGTCAGCCCCCTCTCCAGGTGCCACCCCGGGGAGCCTTTCCAGGGGCCTTTCAGGGACAACCAGGGACTGTTCCTAGCTCAGCACTGCCTGCAGGGACAGCGGACCCTTCCCATGGGTCTCCTGTCCGCTTTGGCTGAAAACAGTGACAAATGGAATCTCAGGAACAACACCCAGTGGTGCCTGAGAAGGGACTTCCGGGGCCCACTCTGCCACCGCATTCTTTTGGGGGGAGGTCCCCCTCTCACCCGTTGTTGTCCCAGATGTCACGGGTAACCAGAGCAGTAGACCCGCAGAGGCAGAAGGGAACTGACATTCACCGTGGCCTGTTGTTCTCAAACTTGAGGCTGTCCCAGGATGCCCTCCCTCCCTGGGCTTGGTAAAAGGCAGGCTGCAATGCCGGGCGTGGTGGCGCACGCTTGTAATCCCAGTACTTTGGGAGGTGGAGACCGGAGAATCCGGGTTCGCGGCCAGCCTCAGCTCTCTTGCTCTCTCTCTCCCTGTCTTTCTCTCTCTCTCTCTACTTAGTGAGGCCCTCCGCAACTTAGTGAGACCCGGTTTCAAAATAAAGGATAAAAAATAGGGCCGGGGGTGTAGCGCGGAGGTAGAACACTCCTGCGTTCAATCCCCAGTACCGCAAAAAAAAAAAGAAAAAAAAAAGGCAGGCTGCAGTACCTGGCCTTGAACTTCTGATCCAAGAGTTCTGGAGTGGAGCCTAGGAATTTGCATTTTAATGAGTTCCCAGGTATTGGCCAGAGACCACCCTGGGAGAGCCAAGGATACTGGGGAGCAACAGAAGCCCAGAGAGGGGAAGGGATTCCCTGAGGGGACGACTACTGAGTTGGAGGAAGAAACTCTGCGATGCTCAGGGTAGGTCTGAGCCCTTCCACCAGGAGACTGTCCAGCTGCTTCTCACTGTGACCCCTCCCTGGGCGCTGCCCAGGTCAGTACATCCCACCAGGAGACAATGGCAGAAGCCATCTGAATGAACAGGGAGAAAGGACAGGGACTGGTGGGGACCCATTCCAATAAATGGTCCCCGAATGTCTAGATGGAGAAAACAGGGTGCGCAGAGTGGTGTGGGCCAGACCAGGGGCACCTTGGAGACCTGTGGCCCAGTGTGGTCATGATGGGAGGGGTTGACCAGGACCAGGAGAAGGAGCCCTTTGAGACTGTGTGTGTTACCGTCGAAAATGGCAAGCAGCAGGAAGAGGGGAAGATGGCACGGAAGACAGCTCAGTGCCCACCAGGGCAAAGGTCCAGTGGTCAGGATGCTTAGGACGGGGCACAGGGATGGCCTGACATGCAGAAGATGATCCCTAAACTCAAACTCAAGACTTGCTAAACACTCCCTGCCGTCCACATCTCACGTGCACTGCAAACCATGTCCCTGTCATCTGCTAAGAGAGAGGCCACCCTGCTGGCATGTGGTTCTTCCTGGTAAACTCACCTAGTCATGTCAGAAGTGTGGACATCTGCTCTAGCAGCCATGGCATCTTCGGCGTATTCCCCACCCCTGCAGGGCACAGGTCTGGGACAGGGTAGCGGGGCAACCGGCCAGGCCTCTTCCTGTGTCCCCACTGACCACATTCATAGCTTGAGAAGAGAGAGTCTCCATCACAGGGCTAGTGCAGAGAAACAGCCCAGCTCTGGTGCCAGCCATGGATCCAAGTCCCTGGTCAGTCACACACATGGCCTTCAGCCCCCCCCCCACCTTGAAGGCAGTTTGGAGAACTCAGTTACAATAAGCAGAAAGCATATTTTGTGGCGCCTGACATACATAATCGATGCTCGATAAACCCTAGCCAGAAGAGCGGTCCTGACTTCTCTCTCGCCCACCGATAGCCTTTCTCCCCCTGTAGTTCTGCTGCGGAGTCAGAGAGCACCTGGCAAGTGTTTTATGACAGGATGAAGACTGTGGCAACAGTAGAAAAACAACAGTGTCTTCTCCACTCCACTGAGAACTTCTGGAAATGTCTTTCCAGGATCCTGCACAGAGCTGATGGGAACAGCCCCTTCCAGTAGAGAAAGGGTCACAGCTAGCTCCCTCGCTCTTCCTCTGAGCAGGAGCCTTGGAAGTCCAGTCCAGTCTTTCTTAAACCTGGAGGGCCATGTGTATGCTGTGTTCAGAACTGGCCCCACAGAGCCACTGAGGCAAACCCCAAAGCCACTAAGGTAGCCACCCTCACAGCTGTAGCCAGGATCAAGGAGCCTGCAAGATGCTAGGGACCCTGCTCTGTAAGAGTTTAAAGTACATAAAACAAGACTAAAGAAATGTCTTTCTGAGAACATGAAGGGAAATAAGTGGGAAGCAGACTCCAAGTTAAGGGAAGTTTCCTAACACCAGGAAGGCTGTGAACAGGAAGGAGAAAGCAACATTGACCTTGATAAACCAGACAGGTGGACCAAGAGCTCCTGAAACGCCTCCAGGTGGGCTGGCCTGGAGAAAAGAGGTTTCAGAACTACAAATGTGCCCACATATCCTGCGGGACAGAATATGAGAAAGCATAAAATCAAGTTTGGACGTAAGCATGGCTTACAGCTCGGTGTAGCAACCAGCGTGTGTGGATTTCGTTTTATGATTTTGTGTTTTCCTAACTTGGGTTTAACATACTCATTATATTCATGAAATAATAATGGCAATGCTTTGATGGTATTAGTTGGTGCCAGGTACTGTCCCAAGGGTTCATAAATATTAATTCATTTAATCTGCACCACCTGCTGATTTACTTATTGCTCTCTCCTCAACCACCCCTACTACCAACCAGTCTCCAAGCTCCTTAAAACCTGTGACTTGGTCATTGTGTGGTCATTAAATGGGCATCAGTTTAGCACATACCTGGTAGAATAGGCCTTCAGCAGATGTCAGATAAATGCATGAAGAAAGAGATATCTTGGAACAAGTCCACATAGTTTGCAAAAACAAATATGGAGGAGGCAAATCTAATCTTTATAAAATACATATTCTGTGTCAGGAAGCATATATATATGGGTGTGTGTGTGTGTTACCATTTTTAGTCTTCGGGATATCTCAATGAAGAAATAGCAGCCCAATTTTACAAATGAGGAAACTGAGACGCACAGAGGTTAAATAACACACCCCAAATGATTTATTATCCAAGTATTCACCAGTGTCAGAAAAAAAAATTGTGAAGGATTTTGAAATAGGAAAAACTAGATTAGTGGGTATTCCTTCTAGAGCATCCTTCCAGGCGATCTGCTCTTTCTGAGTATCTTTGTGCTATTTTCTTACTATATAAGTTGTAGAAAATGGACAATAATGCAAATAATTCTTGTCCATAGAAATGCAAAATATCTTCTTCCCTGGCCCTTCAAGATACAAATGTTTATTGCCTGGACATCCACTTGTTTTTTCATTTATTTGCAAATTCCTTTCCAGTTCCTGACTACCTATATTTGTATGCTCTTTGAACTATCCATAGAACCCTCAGCAACTTAACAAGACCCTGTTTCAAAAAATAAAATAGGGCTGAAGGTATAGCTTGGAAATAGAATACCCCTGGGTTCTATCCCCAGTACCAAAAATAAAAAGTAAATAAATAAATAAAATCTTGAAAGCAGACAATGGCTATAGCTCAGCAGTAGAACATGTGTTTAGCATGCTCAAGGCCCCAGGTACAATCCCCAGCACACACACACACACACACACACACACACACACACACAATACATTTAAATAGACCTTTAAAAAATTGTGGAGAGAGGATTCAAAATGGCGACAGAATAGGAGCCCCTGAATGAGCCTGTCTCAAAATTGCCTCGGGGGCACAGAACTAAACAACATCACACAGCCACAGAAGAACCAAAACCCCAAATCCAGCAACCCGAGCATGACTACACAGACACAGAGCCTACCAGCTACAGATTCCCACACAAAGCTGCAACCCTGTGTTGGCAGGATTGGTAAGGAGCCATCTTACCCCCGACCCTACAGCTGGGGCTAATAGCCCCCGGCACCACCAGCAAATCGGGAGGAGAAACCAGAGCAGAGTTCTGTGAGTGGTGGGGCCATCCCAACAGCAGATCGTGAAAATCCTTCAAAGACTGCCCTAGCGCAAGCTCTCATCACAGTCGCACACCTCCCCCCACCGTGCTATGAGCCCCTGCAATCCCCAACAGCCAGCATCAGAGCCCCAAGCCAGCCAAGATCCGGGCAGCCCAAGCTGCGCTCCACCTAGGCCAGCCGCGCCGTCCCATGCAACAAGGGTGGTCCCCTGCACTCCACCATCCCACGTGACAAGGGCGGCCCCTGTGCTCCACTTAGACCAGCCACGCTGTCCCACAGGACAAAGGTGGCCCCCTGCGCTCCACCTAGGCCAGCCACAGCGTCCTGCGCGACAAGGGCAGCTCCCTGCGCACCCTCCTAGACCAGCCGCGCCATTCCCCGTGACATGGGCAGCCCCCTGCACTCCACCTAGGCCAGCCATGCCATTCCACGTGACCCCGGCGGCCCCCTGTGCTCCACCTAGTCCAGCTGCACCATCCCACACTATGAGAGCAGGCCCCTTGTGCTCCACCTAGGCCAAGCCGCTCCATCCAGCGTGACAAGGGCAGCTCCCTGCACTCCACCTAGGCCAGCTGCACTGTCCCGCCCAAACTGGGCAACCCCCTGCACTCCACCTAGGCCAGCTGCACCATCCCGTGTGATCCCATGCGAACTGGGCGGCCCCCCGCACTCTGCCTCGGACTCCAACACCGCCACCCAAGACCCAGGCAGCCCTCCAAGCCCTGCCTCAGACCCCTACACCCTCTGGTGCTGCTATCTGAGCCCCAGAACCTGCACCTTTCTCACCTGTGTGGGAGCCTCTGTGCTGTGCTTCAGAGCCTGGCTACAGTCTGGCGCTGCCACCCAAGACCCACGCAACCCTCCACACCACCTCAGAACCAGGGCAGGCTCCAGTGCCACCACCCGAGGCCCAGGAGCCCGTGCACCTCACTAGGGCCTGCGTGCGATCCTCTGCGCCCTGCCTCAGTGCCCGTGCACCCTCAGGCAAATGATACCCAGAATCAGCACCCACCTCGGGCCCACGCGAGATACGCAGCACACGCATCAGAGCCTGGGCAACCTCCGGTGACGCCTACCGAGACCGGGAGCACGTGTGTACCCCGTGGGACCCAGGCGACCCTCAGCACCCGCGCCTCAGAGACCGGGCATCTTCCGGCACGTTCACCTGTGCCTCGGAGCCCACATCCAACACCGCGCCTCGAAGTGTGCCTCATGTGCCAACACCCAAGCTCCAGAACCTGCGTGCCCCCCAACACACACACACCATGCCCCAGTCAACCAGACAGGAGGGAACCACAGCCTGTAGCACACTGACCCAATTGGGTCTACAGGGACCATCAAGAGGTCAATGATATACAGAAGATATTACAACAACACACCCTGGCCATCCAAAAAATACAGCACAATACAAGACGTCCTAATCTAAGGATAAAAAGCATCGAAAAAGGATTAGAAACACAGACCAAGGGTATAAGACACCTCTTCAAAGAAATAATTTCAGAGAATTTTCCAAACATAGAAAAGCATTTTGACATTCACATACAGAAGACATATAGAACACCGTTAAGACAGGACCAAAGAAGGACCTCCCCATGCCACGTAATAATTAAAATGTCTAATGTAGAGGCAAAAGAAAGAATCCTAGCCGGGCGTGGTGGCGCACGCTTGTAATCCCAGTACTTTGGGAGGTGGAGACCGGAGGATCCAGGTTCGTGGCCAGCCTCAGCCCTCTCACTCTCTCTCTCCATGTCTCTCTCTCTCTCTCTCTCTCTCTCTCTCTCTCTCCTTAGTGAGGCCCTCCGCAACTTCATGAGACCCGGTTTCAAAATAAAGTATAAAAAATAGGGCCGGGGCGTAGTGCGGAGGTAGAATGCCCCTGCGTTCAACCCCCAATACCGCAAAAAAAAGAGAAAGAATCCTAAAAGCAGCAAGAGCAAAAGAAGGGTGACATACAGGGGCAAAACCATAAAAATCACCTCAGACTTCTCAACCCAAGTCAGGAATGCCAGGAGGGAGGGGTATGAAGTACTCCGGACCCTGGAAGAAAACAACTTCCAACCAAGACTGATATATCCAGCAAGCTATCATTTAAAATTGATGGAGAAATAGAAATGTTTCATGATAAACAAACACTTAAAGAATTCATGAGGACCAAATCAGCACTGGAGAAAATCCTAAAAGAAATAAATCACAAAGAAGGAAAAACAAGCAATTTTCAGAACCACAGGAGAGGTGGACTCCACCAGGTAGGCAACTAAACAAGGAGATTTGTCACTACAGCAAACGGAAAATAGAAGTCAAAATGACAGGAAACAAAAATCATATCTCAATAATAACATTGAATGTCAAAGGACTCAACTCCCCAATTAAAAGGCATAGACTGGCAATGTGAATTAAAAAGAATAACCCAATTATATGCTGCTTGCAAGAAACTCACCTTCTACCCAAAGATACACATACGCTAAAAGTAAAAGGATGGAAAAAGATATACCATGCAAACGGAGATCGAAAACAAGCAAGGGTAGCAACACTTATATCTGACAAAACAGACTTTAAGGTAAAACACATCAGAAGAGACAAAGCGGGTCACTTCTTACTAATAAAAGGAACAATCCAACAAGAAGATATAATAATGGTAAACATTTACACCCCAAATGTGGGCACACCCACATTCATAAAACAAAGTCGTTGGAATATCAGGTCCCAAATAGACCCAAATACAATAATATTGGGAGACGTCAACACACCACTCACGCCACTAGATCGATCCTCCAGACAAAAGATGAATAAAGATTGATCAGACCTAAAAAAAACCATAGACCAGATGGTTAGTGATTATTTCTACCAGCAAGACCCAAATACACATTTTTCTCAGCTGCCCATGGAACATTCTCCAAAATAGACCACATACTGGGTGGCAAAGCAAGTATCAGCAAGTTCAAAAGATGTAATATAGTTCCCTGCATCTTCTCAGATCACAACGGAATGAAACTCGAAATTAACAACAGGAAGACTAAAAGTAATCACATTAGTACATGGAGACTGAATGATACACTTCTGAACGAGGAATGGATCAGAAAAGAAATAAGGAGAGAAATTAAAAAATTCCTGGAATTAAACGAAAACAGAGACATGATATACCAAAATCTACGGGACACTTTAAAAGCAGTGTTAAGAGGAAATTTATAGCACTGAGTGCCCACATAAGAAAAACAAAAGACATCCAAATAAATAACCTAATGACACACCTCAAGGATCTTGAAAAACAGGAACAGTCGAATCCCAAAGCCAGTAGGAGGCAGGAGATACTTAAATCAGAGCAGAAATTAATGAAATAGAGAATAAAAGTCAACACAAAGAATCAACAAAAAGCCGGACATGGTGGCGCATGCTTGTAATCCCAGTACTTTGGGAGGCGGAGACTGGAGGATCCGGGTTCGTGGCCAGCCTCAGCGCTCTCTCCCTGTCTCTCTCTCTCCCTGTCTCTCTCTCTCTCTCTCTCTCTCTTTCTCTCTCTCTCTCTCTCTCTCTCTCTCTCTCTCTCCTTAGTGAGGCCCTCCGCAACTTTGTGAGACCCGGTTTCAAAAATAAAGTATAAAAAAAAAATAGGGCTGGGGGCATAGCGCGGAGGTAGAACGCCCCTGCATTCAATCCCCGGTACTGAAAAAAAAAAGAATCAACAAAACAAGAAGCTGGTTCTTTGAGAAGATTAACAAGATTGAAAACCACTAGCTAACCTAGCCAAAAGAAGGAGAGAATCAACCCAAATTACCAAAATCAGAAATAAAAAAGGGGACATCACCACAGATAGTGGAGAAATCCAGAGGATCATAAGAAACTACTTTGAAAACTTATATTCCAAATAAATGGAAAACATGGAAGAAATCAAAAGATTTCTAGACACATACAACCTACCTAAATTG